>LPNX010637591.1:259788-384929 GCA_001517045.1 Pseudotsuga menziesii | reverse complement strand
AAGAGCAACCCCAAAATCCAAGACCAAGTGGGAAGATCCCCACAAAAGAGCAACGCAAAAATCGGCCAAGACCAAGTGGGAAGATCCCCACAAAAGAGCAACGGCAAAATCCAAGACCAAGTGGGAAGATCCCCACAAAAGAGCAACGCCAAAAACCAAGACCAAGTGGGAAGATCCCCACAAAAGAGCAACGCCAAAAACCAAGACCAAGTGGGAAGATCCCCACAAAAGAGCAACGCCAAAAAAAAACCCTTAGGAATTTCACACTTCTTAACCAAGAGATAAGTGCAAGACTCAGTGTGTGAGATAATGAACCTAGCCGTACATCTATTTATATGAAAAATGAACCTAGCCTTTCCATTTTAATGTGTGTGGGATAATGTCTTAAGCGTCGCTTTCCATTTTAAATAATAAACCGATTACGACAAATTATTAAATGATTGATAAAACATTAGTAAATTATTAAATGATTGAAGCGCCGTCGCTTAAGCGACGCTTAGAGGAGGATAGCCGTCGCTTAAGCGATGCTTAGGAGGATAGACGTCGCTTAAGCGACGCTTGCAAGCCTAGCCATCGCTTAAGCGACGCTAATCACCATCATTACAAAAAAAATTTTTATGTTCCTAATTTTTGGCACTGTTAAAATAAAAAATCCGCGCGCCGTCGGAAAAAACCGTCGGATTTTGGATCGAAATCTAGTAGTGCCTATTGTTTTGACAGAAAATCCCTCCTCTTGGCCTTTAGACCAATGACGTCATTCCTTAAAGAAGATTACACGATTAAAAAGGAGGGAATTGAGGGAAAAGAATATATTGGGTTAGTTGGGGCATGAAACCCTCATTTTGGATCAACTTACACTTAGTGGAGCTCAATTTCACATTTTTATTGTTATTTTATGTCATTGTGTGGCCCAGTCCCCAAGTTTATGGGTGCACTAGCCCAAATTTTTAATTTTTTTCATCATATTGTAGGATCATAACTTAAAGTTAGGAGATGTTAGTGTTATATAAATAGTGCCTCCCTCTCATTGTACAAACACACCAATAGATGGGTTCATTATGAGATCATTTCTATTTCTCTTGGTTTATTGTAGCTCTTGATGCTATGTGCACCTCTCTTTGGATGCTCTTTCTTTCTTGAAGGTTAATTTGATAAAGTTATAGGGTTTCCTTTACACGTGATATTGTTTTATTGTCCAATCATCAAAGTATACTGCCATTGTTTTGTAAATATATTCTTGAAATTTTTTGACCACAATTCTGGAAAATATTGTAGGTGCATTCTTTAATCCAAAAGGCATAACCCTGTACGAAAATGAGCCAAATTCACATACGAATGTTGTATTTTTTTGATCTTCTTTAACTATTGGTACTTGGTTACAACCTAAGAATCTATCTGTAAATGAGTAGCATTCATGTCCTGCAACCTCATTTAAGATTTCATCTACATAAGGAGTTGGAAATGGGTCTGTTAATGTAACTTTATTTAGCTCTTTGAAGTCGACACAAATTCTTAGCTTGGTTGTATCGTGTTTCTTTGGTTGAAAAACCATTGGAATTGCCAATTTTGATTGGTCAATAGGGTAGATAATACCTACTGCAAGCATGTTATTAATCTCCTTCTTCACTATCTCTTTGTATTTATGAGCTAGCTTATATGGTCTTTTCTTTACAGGTCATATATCAGGTTTAATGTCAATCTTCATTTCACCCATTTCATGGACTAAACCTCTGAGATCTTTGTAATCTCTGGAAAATACATCCTGAAAGCCTTTTAATAAGTTCACTATTTCTGTTGTTTTCCAGTAGTCTCCAATTTTTGCCATTTTTGGTCGGTCATCACTTGAGATGTCGAATTCTTTAGTTTTGACTTTAGCATCTAGCCATTCTAGTGCTTTGGCTTCATTGATTGGTCGGATCCCTTCCTTAAACTATGAAAATGTGGCAGGAAAATCTGATGCAGTCATTCGGTCGGTATCTTCTTTGTCAGTTGTCTCGACTTTGAGCACTGCGCGAATTGGTTTTGTTATTTCTACATGGTTTGACTTCCATATAAAGATTTTCCCTTCTAGATTTTCATTTTCCATTTGTAGTCTTGTTGACTGTGGTATTGTCCCAGTTTGTATATTATTGCAGTTTATTATCGGTTGGTTGTATTTTAGGGTTTTGTTTTCTGTTGGTTGTATAAATGCTCTGATTTGTTTTGCTGTTTCGACCAAATTCTCATCTTATGGTATACAGTTGAAATCTTTGATAAAATTATCTTTGAGTTCATGCCATAGGAATGTTTCACCTCGAGCTTCTTCCATTTTGTACCATTTGTTTGGTAAGTCAGAGAGCGTTGATGGAAATAGGTGTGGCCATGTATGTTCATCCTTATACCCAAGTATTTTCCATTCTTTTTCACATGTCCTTATGTGGTCTTCTAGATCCTGCCCTTGGATGAACATAGATATTTGGGCTTGATTGGTTAACTTTTTTCCTCCAAATCTTTCTATGAAGAAAGTTGAAGCTGTTGTCCATGTGTGTAGTCTTGATTGATGGGTATCCCATCATTTAGCAGCTTGTCTTGTAAAAGTTTTCACTAAGCTTTGTAGTCGGCCATGTTCACCAATGTTTCTGGATACTTGTTCTATATGCATGACTGGTGATTCTCTTTCTTTGTACCTTGGTATTTGTGTAATATTTATATTTGCTGGTTTTAGTGTAGGATATTCCCTAGTTTTCTTTTCAAATATTTTTGGGATGATGGACACCAAGAAGCACTGTTGGACTGGTTTTTTCTGTACTTTTTGAATAGTCCAGCAGCCTCTTGCTTGTGTTTCATAGTTCTCGACTTCCCAATCATATAGTTCTATGTCTGAATTGTATCCCAATGAATCTTGGTTGCCTAAGTAAAGTTCACCATAGACATTAGGTTCTGTGTAATCTTCATTATTCTGTATCTAATATAGTTGTTGGATGTCAAGTTCTTCATCAATAGGTTCTATCCAAGGTTCTCCTTGGGATGGATGAATAGGTACAATGACCTTTTATCCATTTCCTTTTATTTTTATGCTTTCATTTTTCTTCCCCAAGGTCGACCTACTAACGCTGGGAAGGAACTGGATCCTTCTTTAGGGTCAATAATTTCAAATTCGACTTTGGTCGATATTCCTTTTATGGTCATACCGACATCTCTCCACATTGCAATAGGTTCAATTAGGCGCCGGTCGGCTAATTTTAGGTATATTCTTGACTCGTATAGTCGAGGTCTACCCAATTGTTCCCAAGTGTCTCGAGTCATAATATTTACCTGTGACCCGAAATCGAGTACAACTTGTCGGACATGGTATCCTTCAATTTCTAGGTTGACAAGTGGGTCGGCATCATTTTTGTCCTTATGGTTTAGACTGCATATATTTTTTGTTTGTTTTTCTGTATTGTTGTTGTGTTATATTTTATACAAGAGGTCAATGAATTGAGACACCATTTTATCAGTTTGTACTAGACGTATTAGTTCTTTAACTATGTTTTGTCAATGGTCGTTAGCTTCTTCTTGTCGGGAAAATTCTTGAAATATGTTTGTTGCGTCTTTATAGAGTTTTTTTTGTTTAGTTGGGTTAGGATAATCATTGTTATCTTTTATTTTGCTTATTCATGGATTATCATTCCCAATTTTTGTCCCTTGTCAGGTTACTATATGCAGATTATTTGTATTGATTATATCATGTTTTTGCTTGCACGACAAGACATTAACATTTTTATTCTTATTTATTTTATCAATCATAGTAGGGAAATCCTCTAATGAGTGATCCCCTACTCCACAACTAGTACAGAATTTTAAGTCAGTTCTGTCCTTGTATGGATAGTTTGCATATCGGTGTCCTTCTTTGTAACATGTGAAACATTGGATGGGCCGACGTGGTCGGTTTTCTAGAGTCCCAGAGAATCGACCTCGACCTCCATATCCTCCACGTCGGTTGTCGAACCGATGCTTATATCGATGACCTTCGTACCTTTGATTATTTTGATCATTTTGCGCATTTTTTTGTTGCTCATTGTTCTGCGCGATTGCGTTAGTCTAGTAGACTGCGTGGTAGTTTTGTCGGTTTTTTAGGTTTAGGTGGCAGTCGGCTGTGGCGTGATTATTCGTTTCACATATAGCACACCAATATGCTTTACCATTTTTCATGTTAAATGGGTAATCTTTCGTCGTGTGTTCTCCGTATTCTTGGCAGATGTCGCAAAAACACTTTGTTTGCGCAAATTGAACGTCCTGTCGGCTGATATCCTGTCGACAATTATCTTTTGAATGTCCGGTTGTTGAGAATTTTGTGCACCAGATGTCCTAACTCTTAATATTTAGCTCTTTTAAATATTTCTGCATGATCTCGAGCTGTTCTTCCAGTCTATTATTTGTGGGAAATGCTGTAAAGTATTCATCCATCTCTACCTGTAGGGATTTAGTAAGCGCATCTTCGTATGTTTTGAACGTCTCCAGACTTATGTGTTGACGAATTTTCTAAGATAGACCTGAAAGAAAACACTGGATTAACAGTTGCTCATCAATTACATAATCCAATTGGCTGAGGAGGTCTTTCCAGCGTTTGTCGTAGTCGCAAACAGATTCTCCTGGTTTTTGTGATGTTGTTTTCAATTTCTTAGCTGCTAGATGTTTTGCATCTGGATTTTTAAAGAACGACAAAAATTACGCTTTGAATTCTGCTTTAGTTGCTTGAGGGGTTCTTTCAGAAAAGGTCATATACCATGTTAATGCCCTTTTCCTCAAGGCACCAGCAAACTGCACCATCTATCTATCTTCATCTATGACTTGGTTTGCCTCCCATGTCGACTCACAGATGAACCAATGTCGTCTAGGATTCTCATTGCCCTCATATACAAGAATATGTGCTGACTCATGACCCATGTCGGATTCGTTGTTGCTATATTCTTCAGGAGGTGGTGGTGGTGGGGGTAGTGGGATGTTTTGATTATTTCTTTGTGTAGAACTATTGTCGACAGAAATCTCATTTCTGTCAGTTGTTTTATTTGTCATTTCTTCTCCGACAAGCAGTCGATCGGGGTCGACTTCTCCTGTCGATGTCCAACTGCAATTGTTTGTCTGCAGGTCCGATTTTTCTGTATTCTCCAAATATGTATTTGGCAGGGGGGGTGCTCCTTCTTGTGTCAGGTAAAGTAAGTGGATACTTCGGTTGGAGGGGTATGCTTGAAGCATGACCCAATTTCCTTCTTCTAGTTGACGGATAAGTAGATGACTATCATTGTTTATCTCGTCATCTAGTCGGCTCCATATACCAAATTCACCAGCTCTTAGTCTTAAATATTCTTCGACAATGGCTTGTATCATGGTACTCGGATTTGTTGGAGATAGAGGTCTTACCTCCCGGGGAACTTCTATTTGGAGAGATTCTCATTGCTCTATCCACAAATATTCTTCCATGGGTGATGCCTCTTCCTCCACGCCTTCTTTTTGTCAGTCATGACCCGACTCTAGCGAATTTATCTCTTGGTTTGTCACCCTAGTACTCATTCCTCTTTGCAGTGCTATAGCACTTTATCTTCTTTCTTTCCTTCTTCTCAGCCTCTTCTCTCTCTCTATTTTCTGAAAATCTGTCGTACCTTTGTGTGACACTATCCTTTCGATTTCCTTTTTAGGTTGAATTTTCATCGCTGGTGATGGTATCTCTTAGTTGACTAAAATACTCTTCACTTTATGACCAGCTAGCCCCCCATAGCCTACCCGATGCTTTAGAAAACCCGTATAGTTCTGTTTACTTGCTTAGGAAGTATTCCCACTTCCTTTCTGCAATGAATTTCTCCCACTTCTTGTGTTTCTCTGCCCAATTAGAGTTTGATGGTGGTTCGCGTAGTGATGGACGAGGTTCGACGATATGAACCACTCCTTTCTCTATCAGAAATTTGAATAGCAAAGTCGGTAAGGAGCACAGGAATTTCTCGGTAGGGTCTGTATAGAATTTATTCAGAATGGTTTCCACCGAAGTTCTTTCTTCTATAGCTTTCTCCTCGCAGAATTCGTCGGTGATCTTTTCAAACCACTCCGATAGGTTTGTTCTTCCTCCTCGAATAAGTTTTTCTAGCAGCTGTTGGTCTTTAGTCACTTCCATCTTTTTTATCCAGAAGTTTCTTCAAGAGCTGGGGTACCGATTCTACAAAATTCTCATGGGTTTCAATATATAACCTTTCTTTTGCTTGAGCTGTCGTTAATTTGTTTCTCCATGCGTAATTCTGCAAATAATTTGCTACCTTACGCTCCCACCAGTCCTTAATCTCCTGTTTAGATATCATCTTCTTGTATTCATCTCAGATATGTACTACCAACAATGGAACCAATGTTGTAATCTCACAGATCACATAAGGTTACCAATAATACACATTAAAAGCATACAAACATAACAGAGACAAGAGACAAGAACATAGATATAATAACATATTATATTATAGTGAAAGGGTCCATACAATACAGAGAACTAAACCAAGTTCTTATCTGGCTCAACAGCCTAATATATATGATTGACAAAACAATTACAAATAACTACCCATCGGTTCGGTCAACCGACACGACCTTATGTGGCTGACCTTATCTCGATTTAGTCGGCTGATCAACTTAGTTAGTTGATCGACTTAGTCAGTTGATCGACTTAGTTCTTTGGATTGCATTGTTCTAGATCGAGAATTCACACCATTGTATGGGGGACAGAGACACCTCTCAAGAGGAATGAGATGCATGAGGTTGAGTACCTTCCCAAAATCGACCTCCACCTTTATTGGAAGGCAGTTTTGAGGATAATTAGCTATGCAACACCAAGGATGTTGTACAAGGTCAAAGATGATGCACAAGGTAGAAGATGATGTGCAAGGAGGATTGGTCATATTTTGTAGATTTTGGTCATATTTTGTAGATCTTGGTAATTATTTTGTAGTTTTTGGTCCAAGTAGTTAGGAAGTTGATCTAAATGGACCAATTTGTAAAGGCATAAGCCTATATGTAGATCTAGGATTGTAATGTTGAAAGAATCTTAGATGGGATTTCTGGGATCATACATTGAAGACTGTTTTCTGTTTCATCGCAACTACAGAACTGTGTTTTGAGAACCTGTTTGAAGCGAAGTGAATATGACATGACAGAGATTTGATGGGAAAAATGTATCTTTTATGTCTTTCTGCTTTTTTGTTTCTCTATGATGTGATGCGAATGAATTAATGCCGCAGTGTGATGGTTCTCTCTGAATGATGCAGTGTTTTTGCATTTTAAGTCATGTTATGCTAGTTGATACGTTTATAAATGATTCTCTTGCTGTGATCTGAATGTGTTAATTTGATCTGATAACTGATGATATGAATCTATGATAAATGAACCAATGCTTGGATCTGTGAATTAATGATGCGATAGTTGGATAAGTAGTTGCACAAACCCCCTCCTTCTTATTGGGTAAACATGGTTCCAAAAGTTCTCCCTTGGACACCTTAGGTGATACCTCATCTTCTCTGCAGGTGTTGCTGGACATGGTAAAACCTGTATGGGTTGATTCTTAGAGAGTTT
This sequence comes from Pseudotsuga menziesii, assembly GCA_001517045.1. Classification (NCBI taxonomy): domain Eukaryota; kingdom Viridiplantae; phylum Streptophyta; class Pinopsida; order Pinales; family Pinaceae; genus Pseudotsuga; species Pseudotsuga menziesii. The sequence goes on along the minus strand of LPNX010637591.1, from coordinate 377,366 downwards.
GTTGGGTTAAGGGTCTCAATAGAGAGTGAACCTCTGTCGAGGGATCTGTGTCAAAAAATGGTTCTGTTGCTGGGACTGTAGTGCGCGGAGAAGGAGGACATGTTGTGTCATCCGATAAGACTAGAGATTCAAGATTGGTTCGACCTGAAGGCTCAAGAATTTGCAGTGGATGAGAATTAGAAACTTGGATTGATGACATGACAATGGATAGGAAGGTACCTATATTCTGATCTCCACGAGTACTTTTTCTCTGATTTCCCGATCATCTTGTATGAGTGGTTAGTGCAGTTGACCTATTGGAAGACAAATTTTCAAGGAGGTGAACCCACTTGCTAGATCCCAGAGTTGATCCAGGAGCTTTAGGAAGTAGACAACAAAGCCTCCTTGAGGGCTGTTGAAGTTTGGCTTGATAGCATCTTGGAGGGATACATCAGTGAGTTCGCATTCGACACAGTCAAGTATTATAGCGATGTAGAGAGGGAATTCTTCAAAGGACTAAGAGGTAGCTTTCTGTTATCATTGTAATTGTCAATAAATATGCTCATTTGTGAAAAAGGAATATTGAAGATGAATTTTGACGAGTAGAGCCCTGGCATGCGGAGTCTGGGGGTAGCGAGGAGACGAGGGTTGGATGGAATGATCTGGGGTAGATGGATGGGAGTTATGACAATACTGTGAGGGAATCCGAGGAAGGAAGTGGTATTCTACGAAGTGGAGTAAGATTTCAGTAAGAGAAGAGGCAAAGGACTAAGGAGAGTCATGCTTCGACTGTAACAAGAGGCTATGAGAGAATATCACGAGGGACAAAGCAACCCTACAGTGACAAAGGAGATGACCAAGATATGCATGAGCCCGAGGAAATACCAACCCAGGGAAACAACATACCCACACCTCTCTACACTGCATTGCACCCAGGAATAAATACTAGCTCGACACCAACTTGTCCAATGTGTCAACAACACTCTAATAGTAGCGGATCAACGAATGTAGGAAGAAGGACCAGGATGGTGGGTAATGATGTAAAGTTATATTTGTTTCATGGGAATGGGACCGAGGATCCAAAAAAATACTGGTTTCTGTGCAAAGAAGTTTGAACTGTAAATAAGGCTCAGGATGATGATGTTAAGAAAGGTCGGTTGGTGATAACCTTTCGAGGTCGCGCACTGGACTGGTACATGAAGTTTATACAGGTTCCTATAAGGGCCACAACGAAGACCGTGGAAGAGATCAGAATTGGATTGATTGAAGAGTTCATAAAGCCTAAGTATTAGGTGCAATATATTATGGAGATAAAGGAGATCAAGCAATATGCAAATGAATTTGTTTGGGATTTCGATCAGTGATTTAAGATGCTGATGGTGAAAGTCAACTTTGGAATGAGTGATGTGCAACACAAGGAATTTTTCATTGCGACATTAGTACTGCATATCAGGATGCCCTTGATGCAGCAAAAGATTGCGACACAGAGTGAGGATATGGAGATCGGGATAAAGCTGGAAGCTTCACCTATTGGTGAGACTGGATTTGTTATGAATCAGATTCAGTCGCAACTGGAAAATCTGACAATCCAATTGCAAGACATCAAGAAGGGAAGAGAACATCATGAGGAGATATGGTGTACTCAATGCCATACGAAAGGACATCATAAGGATAAGTTCCTAGATTTCAGAAATTATCTATTGTCAGGAGCTCTGAATTCATTGAGTCATGGTGGCTTTCCATGGTGTTACCACTGTCAAGTTCATGGACATCAACATGAATATTGTGTGTCCATATAGAAGATGGTATCAAAGCCCACAAATTTTTATTGCATGTTTTTTCGATCTGTTGGTCATGAAGAAAAGGACTGTCGATCATATGATTTACTCCAGGAAAGGATGATTGATGCATATTATGTGAAGGGAGAAGACCATCAACAATGGAGAGATTGCTACCACAGCAGCCACCATAGGTGGTACATCCGTAGTCGCAGTCGCAGTTTGTACCACAGCCGCAGTTTGTACCACAACCGTAGTTTTCTCTGCCATCGCCATAGTATAACCAGATGCAGTATGCTCTGTAGTAGCCACATTATAATCAAGTGCAATATACTCAACCATAGTATGTTCAACAATAGTTGAATCCCCCGCAGCAGTAGCAACGACAATTCAATCAATAGAAGTATCAACAGTAAGGAGGATTCCATGGAGGATTTCGAGGAGGACAAGGTATAGGTTTTGGTAGAGGAGGAGGACGAGGTCACGGACCTATGCAATGCTACAATTGCGGAGTACTATAAATTATCATATATATATATTCAAACATGCAAGCACAATGTACGTATTGTATCGCTGCGGATCACAACGTTGAAGACTTCCCACAGCTAATTACGAAGTGGAAAGAAAGGAACGCTCCATAGCTGTAGAAATCGAATCAGAACCAGAACGAGAATGCAAATTAAAACGTGAACCAACCACCAAACTAGAACAAAGGACCAATAGTTGTGAATATCTCCGCAGAACCCAGAGTTTAGGATGATGATGTTGCTATTATTACTTCAGGAGGTGCGACAACAGGAGATGATGGCCTGATTTCGCAAGTCTGGTTGGCTGGAAAGAAGAGGATGCAATTTTATGTCAATACTGAGAGAGATATATTCTTTGAATCACGTGATGCTTTGACAAGAGATCCAAGTAAGTTTCCTATTTATGAAATTCCACTTTAATAGCAGGACCATCGCGGTAGCATAGTACCTTGCAAAATTTCTTTGAATGTTGTCTGTCACTGGAAAAATATCCTAATGCGCTCGTCGAGATTGTGAGTCTGTTGCATCAACCGGAGAAGGGGTGGAAGGAGTCTACTGTGAACTCCCTGCATAAGAAGAAGACAAAGAAATAAATGAGAATGAATATCCAAATTGGGGATTACGAGGTAGATTCAATTATTCTGTATCTACTCTTAGATGTCAACATTATAACAAATCAAACATGGGAAAATATGGGGAAACCACAACTAGTTTGGTCTCTAGTGTAGCGGCAATTAGCTAACCAAGCTAGCATAAGGATAATTGGGTGAGTACCGCATCTTGCGGTGGAAGTAGAAGGCATGAGTACATATGTGGATTTTGATGTTATTGAGATCGTCGATGAAGGAGGATCATATCCCGCATTGCTAGGGATTGATCGGCCAGTGACAGCTTTGCGGTGATCAATTTTAAGAAGTGTGTGATGACCTTTGAGAACCGTGATATCAAATTCATAGCTCTAATGGATCCAAGTGAAGGAATAAGGTATGTTGAACCTATTTGTGCAAGAATTTGTTCCCAGACTATGAAAGAACAAGCCAACACAATCTCAATAAATACAATTAAGTAAAATAGGTTTTTCTAGGGTTTTGGTTGTACAGTTTCTAGACAAGAGGACAGAAAATTCATAAGACCAAAGCAAACACTAAATCATGAGCATTTAAAGGACTGAGATGCATAACATATAAACTATAATCCAAAAACAATAATCACAGTACTAAGTTCCACCCACAGTTAGCAAGCATTTCAAGCATAAAAACCTTAAACAGGAAATGAGTATACCAACTGAGTAATTAACACAAATTAGAAATGAAACCAGTCAATAGTCTAACAAGGGCTTATAGTTGCATATATTTCATAATTAGGTCATCAAAAACACATAAGAGTTTTTACACTTAGCTCATAAACCACAGCCTGATAGCCTCCCGTTGCAACAAAAATGGAACCCATCACTCTACCCTTGTATAGATTTTATAATTACAAAGAATTAGTTCTATATTCCCTTCATTAGGTCGAATTTGAAACTACTCAGTAGTTACATTAACCAAATTTCAATTAATTGACTAAAAATAGCAAAATCGGATTCCTGGTAAATTTGGCGAACTTCTGAAAAATAGGTGTCAAACAAGCTTCCATATCTCTCGATCCGTGACACCTGTGCAAAACCTGAGAGAGGTTTTTGTGAATGGTTTCGTGATGGAAAAAAAACTCTCTTGGGTTTTAAAAATGCATCTCCAATCAATCAAAATATGTCCTGTAAGATGAATACTAAAACAGGAAAATATTAACTATTTTTAAGACCCTGAAAAATACGCTTTAAAGATTAAATTGAATCTTTCAAACCTTGATAGCTATTGCAAAACCGAGAGAGGTTTTTGTGAATGGGTATATTGTGAAAAAAAACTCTTTTTGTTTTCTAAAATTCATCTCCATCATCTCATTATATGCACTCAATTACAATAACCCAAAACAGGAAAAATATAGCATAATTCTCAATAATCTTTGCACACTCCAAGTCTTGCAATGGCTGTTCTTTAACTGTTTTCTTGAATCAAAGTTGTGATGTATTAACTACCAGTGATTTCTATGTGGATTCCTCCTATTTTAGACTATTTCTATACATCCTGTTCAATGTCAACCCTTTTGGTATTAAGGTCTTCTATACTCTAAGAAACAAAAGCTGAAAATCTCAGGTAAGATCTTGTCAACTGCTTGACTTCTTGCAAACTTTGGGTGCCAATTGCAAGCAGATGATCAACAAAGTTCTTCCCACTATACAAGGCATTTTTTAAGCTTGCATTTATCATTTTCTTAACAATAGCCAGCTTCTTAGAATGTGAGAGGGAATTCTAGGTCATTATTGTATTTGCTAGCATAGAGCCAAATTTGCAATCTCCAGGATAGTTGTTGATGGGCATGCAACTTCCTTCTGGGAAGAGGTGCATGAAATCACTTATGGAATTTGTTGACCATGATTGATTATTCATGCCTTCTAGAGAATACAACAAGGCAATATCATCTTTTAAGAAAGCAATATCTCAAATTCCTTCTACAAGAGAGTGAAAAGTCCTTGAATGACCAGAGTATGTATTGTGTGGAAGGCATGAGATGTTATTAACACAAGCACTACACAACCACCTTCCTTATAATTCTGAGGGTGCACAAGATGTAGATAAACAAAATATGAAATGATATCTTCATCATTTCTCATAGACGGACTCTTTCTAGGATTCTGTTGCAAAACAAAACTTACAAGGTAGTGCACTAGATAGTTCCATCCAACTGCTGTCATAGAGCATGCATGGCAAGACTTCTTTCCCTGGAAATCATTCAAGCTCAAGTCACTTTTCTTGTCGCACATTCTCTTGTTCACAATGGAAACAACATCATATGAATCAGCATGGTTGCAGTACTCTTCGTCCATTATAACCTTCAAGGAATAGTTCTTAAAAGCAATGTATCCTAGGCCTGAATCAAGGGAGATCAGGTCTGCTTCCTCATTTTTAGGGCTTCCATATAGTCAGAAGTTGCCTTCTTTTTTACACACTTCCAGGTGTAATAATCTACTGGACTCAAAAGGCTTATATAGTATTGGCAGTTCACAAACTCATCCCGTACTGCACACCATTTCACGGTCTTAGACCCAGTTTCTTTAGGTAGCTTTGTACTTGGATCAGTGTCTTCAGCTGCTGGTGTAGGTGTTGAGGAATTATTACTTATAAGTGAAGTGTTTCCAATAGGTGATGGGGGAAAAATAGGCGCATCTCTTGAGGTGGCTCTTGGATCAGGTGCATATGCTTCTGAATCAATATTTCCAGAACTAGGAGCTGGAACTGGCCCTAGTTCAGAAGCTGTTAGAACAGTGAATTCAGCTGCTAAAATCACGTGCTTCTGTCTGCTAGGTGTCTAGTTTTATTCTTTAAACCTCCTCTGACCACCACGATAACTCCAAACGATCACCCCTTAAAGCCCTAAATTTCCGACCTGCTTCAATATTTGATTACACACTGCTAACACTTCGCCACGAACTCATCTGATCTTCGTGCACTTCAGAGGATATGAAATTCAAGGCGAATTTGTCTCACTGTGTTTAATCATCATTATTCCATCACTCTACACCAGATCACCACAACTCACCCTCATGATGATTTGCTTGAAGTATTAACACCTATCACAATGATCATTCTGGAAGAAAACACGTATCAAATCCATTAACAAGTGTGAATGACCTCTCCTATGCACGAATTTCCAAAAATTTGAACCAAAAATCATGATTTTCAAGCAGCGCGATTTTCTTGTAGCGCGCTTGTGTAACTTTTCTGAGCTTGCGCCACAAGAATACCTGTTTTATGATTTTTTTTAACCAAAACACCAAACAAAGTGTTAATTTTTGGTAAATAACTTTAAATAAGGCCTTATGATATTTCTTTAGAACCTTTCAGAAACATATACATCCTATAAGCCCATAAAAACCATGAAATTAATTAAGTAAAGTCAAAATTATAAAAAAAACTATTAAATCAACTATAACATAAGCCTAAAATCAAAATATTTTAAAAGAAACCAAGGTTAAAACGATAAGAAAATTCATATTTTTAAAACAACCAAATGATTCAAAAATAGAAAACAAAAACAGGCTATAACATCTGGCTTCTGCCGCGTGATGAAGTCCTCCCTGTGAGGCTTCAAGAACCTGTAGACTAGTGCCTTTTGTAACTAAAACTGCCTACTATTCTGCAAAACATACATTGGGATATGGATTCTTTATTCAATCCTTTACACACCAATATATACAATGAAAATCTTCTTTCAAATGACGAACCTTCCATTTACTGAATCAAATTGTAATCTCATTTCCAATGCAACCAGGAAAAAAATTCATCAACCCACCAAAACTTGTTTCCAACTCCGAATATATATATATAATCAGAAATATTGAAAAACATGAAGTGCAAAGATCTAACAACTTATAATCACTTTCATCAAATGATGTCTCTAAAATAACAGATTTATAACTTAGTATTGACTCTAAATAATCTGCCACTGGATCATAAAAATTTCCAAAAGTTACCTCTTCCTCTTCTATGAAAAAGATAGGCTATCCATAAGAATATTTTGTTCCATGAATATCAAGCAGGCATTGGCGATAAAAGACATCAGGATCATCCTGAATTTTCTCCAGAATTTTTTGGACAGTATCATCAATAATGTCAACAAGATGAACCTCCTTTTCCACACTATCTTCAAATGGATAACTATCATGCATTGTCTTTGGTTGTTCAAGGATAATGGATTGAATGCATTCCTGAATCTCCTGATTAGATTGTGCCATATCACACACCTCACACATTTTTGGGTCTTTCTTTTCAATTTCATCATCATATTTATTAAAAATTAGAGCATCTTCATAATGGTTTTGAACAACAGATTTATCATAACCATGAATATAAGAAACTTCTGAAAAAATGTGAACAACCTAGCTTTCATAGATTTTAGTATCAAGACAAAAAGGAATAGAATATAATTCATCATAGAATTCTTGTCTTGGAACCCTAATCTCTTCATCATAATGAGGAGCACTCTGGGAAATTTCGAATGATGATGCTGAAGGTTCGTATTTTTCTTCAATACAAAGCCGATCTTTAACACAACAATGATTTCCAACAGTTTGTTGAACACGAGATTGATATTCAACAGGATTAGCATTGAAATGATTATTAAGACTGTTGAAATCAGTATGAGAATATTCCAAACTATCTTTGCTGATCTCATCAATAGAATAATATTCAACCTGACCTAAAACAACAACTTGATTATCGTAATGATCATGGAATTCTTCCGTGACAATAGTGTCTGAAAATGTTACCTCTTCATCTTCAACAAATTCTGAAACTACAACTTCTTCATGATATGTTTTGAATCCTTGATTATACTTATCATCATGATTTTTTGAATCAGAATTGTATTATAAAAATCAGCCTACTCACAACAATCTTTAAAAATGAATTCAGCTGAGAACACATACAATGTTTCCGAAAACATGTGTGGAATTCTTTCAGTGAGGAAATGCTAGCAGCAGGAAGAGAAAAATACAATTCTCGTGCATCTTGCTCGAGTGAATATATGAACATCTTCATGAGCACATCTTCATGCTGTATATTTAACTGAACCATATATTGATGAAATATGATGAGGTGATCTAAAGGATTATCCTCTTTGCTTTCTCTAAACCGTGGAAAACAATCTCCCCAAACATCCATAGTAGGTACTGGATTCGGAAAACCTGGAACATCAAAAAAATTGAAAGGTGCAAACTTTTGAGCCAGAATTGCTTCCATGGTCTTCGGCCTCTGCATCTTGAACTAGGGGAGTCACCGATCGATTTGTCAAGATAGATTTTATTTTTCCTCCTCGGAAAGTGGAAAGGGTGACAGTAGGTCAAATTAATTAGGGCTGCATAAAGCTGGGGATGACTATGACCTTTTGATTTTCCTAGCTGTTTTCAAAATCTGTTCTGGGTCTGAGACACCAAATTGTAAAGGTGAACTAGGTCTATTTCTTGTTCCAACTCCCTTAGTAGCCACTGTGAAATACTGGTGAAAAGTAGTCTTTAAAACTTGCTGGTTTAAGTTCACCTCTCAAAACCAGTGAAATGATGAGTATCCCAGGGAAAAAAGGTTTTCAACTTCATCCCTGGCAACGGGGCCAAATATGTTTGTGCCAGAATTTGTTCTCATACTATGAAAGAACAAGCGAACACAATTTCAATAAATACAATTAAGTAAATTAGGTTTTTCTAGGGTTTTGGTTGTACAGTTTCTAGACAAGAGGACAGAAAATTCATAAGACCAAAGAAAACACTAAATCATGAGCATTTGAAGGACTGAGATGCATAACATATAAACTATAATCCAAACACAATAATCACAGTACTGAGTTCCACCCATAGTTAGCAAGCATTTCAAGCATAAAAACCTTAAACAGGAAATGAGTATACCAACTGAGTAATTAACACAAATTAGAAATGAAACCAGTCAATAGTCTAACAAGGGCTTATAGTTGCATATATTTCATAATCTAGTCATCAAAAACACATAAGAGTTTTTACACTTAGCTCATAAACCACAGCCTAATAGCCTCCCCTTGCAACAAAAATTCGAACCCATCACTCTACCCTTGTCTAGATTTTATAATTACAAAGAAGTAGTTCTATCTTCCCTTCACTAGGTCGAATTTGAAACTACTCAGCAGTTACATTAATCAACTTTCAACTAATTGACTAAAAATAGCAAACTCGGATTCCTGGTAAATTTGGCGAATTTCTGAAAAATAGGTGTCAAAGAAGCTTCCATATCTCTCGATCCATGATACCTGTGCAATAACTGAGAGATATTTTTGTAAATAGGTCCATGATGGACAATAAAATCTCTTGGTTTTTAAAAAATCATCTCCAATCAATCAGAATATGTCCTGCAAGATGAAGAATAAAACAGAAAAATATTAACTATTTTTAAAACCCTGAAAATTAGGCTGTAAAGATTAAATTGAATCTTTCAAACCTTGATAGCTGTTGCAAAAATTAGAGAGGTTTTTGTGAATGGTTATCTTTTGAACAAAAGCCTCTTTTTTTTATCTAAAATTCATCTCCATCAGCTCGTGATATGCACTCAATTGCAATAACCCAAAATAGGAAAAACAGAGCATAATTCTCAATAATCTTTGCACACTCCAAGTCTTGCAATGGCTGTTCTTTAACTGTTTTCTTCAATCACAGTTGTGATGTATTCACTACCAATGAGTTCTCTGTGGCTTCCTCCTATTTCATACTGTTTCTATACATCCTGTTCAGTGTCAACCCTTTTGGTATTAAGGTCTTCTATACTATGAGAAACAAAAGCTGAAAATGTCAGGTAAGATCTTGTCAACTGCTTGACTTCTTGCAAAATTTGTGTGCCAACAGTAAGAAGATGATCAACAAAGTTCTTCCCACTATACAGGGCATCTGTCCAGCTTGCATTTAGCATTGTCTTCACAATAGCCAGCTTCTTAGATTGTGAGAGGGAATTTTGGGTCATTATTGTATTTGCTAGCACAGAGCCAAATTTGCAATCTCCAAGATAGTTGTTGATGGGCCTGCAAAATCCTTCTGGGCAGAGGTAGATGAAATCACTTATGGAATTTGTTGACCATGATTGATTATTCATTCATTCCTTCTAGAGAATACAACAAGGCAGTATCAACTTTTAAGAAATCAATATCTCCAATTGCTTCTACAAGACAGTGAAAAGTCCCTGAATGACCAGAGTATGTATTGTCTGGAAGGCATGAGATGCTATTACCACAAGCAATACACAACCCCCTTCCTTATAATTTTTAGGGTGTACAAGATGCAGAGAAAAAAAATATGATATGGTATCTTCATCATTTCTCACAGACGGACTCTTTCCAGGATTTTGTTGTAAAACAAAACTTACAAGGTAGTGCACTAGATACTTCCATCCAGCTGCTGTCATATAGCCTGCATGGCAAGACTTCTTTCCCTGGAAATCATTCAAGCTCAAGTCACTTTTCTTGTCGCACATTCTCTTGTTCACAACAACAATAGCATCATATGAATTAACATGGTTGCAATACTCTTTGTCCATTATAGCCTTCAAGGATTAGTTCTTAAAAGCAATGTATCCTAGGCCTGAATCAAGGGAGATAAGGTCTGCTTCCTCATTTTTATTGCTTCCATACAGTTAGAAGTTGTCTTCTTTTTTACACACTTCTAGGTGTAATCATCTACTGGACTCAAAAGGCTTATATAGTATTGGTAGTTCACAAACTCATCCCGTACTGCACACCATTTCACAGTCTTAGACCAGTTTCTTCAGGTAGCTCTGTACTTGGATCAGTGTCTTCAGGTACCGGTGTAGGTGTTGAGAAATTCTTACTTGTAAGTGAAGTGTTTCCGACAGGTGATGGGGAAAAAATATGCGCATCTCTTGAGGTGGCTCTTGGAGCAGGTGCATATGATTCTGAATCAATATTTCCAGAACTAGGAGCTGGAGCTGGCCCTAGTTCAGAAGCTGTTAGAACAGTGAATTCAGCTACTAAAATCATGTGCTTCTGTCTGCTAGGTGTCTAGTTTTATTCTTTAAACCTCCTCTAACCACCACGATAACTCCAAACGGTCGCCCCTTAAAGCCCTAAATTTCTGACCCGCTTCAATATTTGATTACACACTGCTAACACTTTGCCACGAACTCATCTGATCTTCGTGCACTTCAGGGGATACAAAATTCAAGGCGAATTTGTCTCACCGTGTTTAATCATCATTATTCCATCACTCTGCACTAGATCACCGCAACTTGCCTTGATGATTTTATACATAATTTTTTGGTGATATACATGGATGATTGGACAGTTTATGGGTTGGTAAAGGATCATCTTGTAAATCTACGACTGATGTTGGAGCGATGTTGACAACATCAGATTACATTGAATTCGAAGAAGTGCACATTTTGTGCGCCATTTGGGATGTTGTTAGGACACATTATCTGTAAGGAAGGGCTGCTGGTCGATCCAGCTAAGATTGTGGTTATTGTTAACTTTCCACTGCCAACGGATGTGAAGCAACTTAGAGAGACACTATGCCATGCATGATAGTATCGCAAGTTCATCAGAGGATATGCCACAATCACAACATCTATGGAGAAGTTGTTGAAGAAAGACACACAGTTCAAATGGGATCAAGAGTGTTAAGAAAGTTTTGACACATTAAAGATGAATATGGCTACATCACCAATATTGGTTTTTTCAGATTGGACAAAGGAATTCCATGTTCATGTTGATGCATCGTCGATCGTGCTGGGAGTGGTGTTGGAGTAACTAGGCGAAGGAGATATTGATCACCCAATTGATTTCGCTAGTCAGAAGCTATCATAGGAGGAGAAGAATTATACCATGACGGAGATAAGGGTTGGAAATGGTCTACACATTGTAGAAGTTTCGAAACTATCCATTGGGAGGTCATTTCAAGATGTTAACTGATCACTCTGTGTTGAAATACTTGGTGAATAAGATTATATTGGAGGGGAAGATATGTTGTTGGATACTCCTTTTCCAAGAGTTTTATTTTGAGATAATTGTGAAGTCAGGTCGCTTGAATGTAGGACCTAACCATTTGTCATGAATTGAGACAGGTGAAGAACCGATGAACATCGAGGATGGGTTACCTAATGAGCAACTATTTTAGGGTTGGAATGGTTGATGATTATTATGAGCAAATAGTTTAGTTTTTGGCGACATGAAAAACACCGAAAGGATTCACTACAAAACAGAAGAAGCATTTGGTTTTCTGGGCCATGGATTTTCAGTTTATTGATGGAGAACTCTATAAGATGGGACTTGATGAGATTCTATGGTGATGTGTCCTACTGCATGAGTAGGAAAGGGTCTTGGCATAAGCACATGTGGGTGTTGTTAGTGGACGTTGTGGAGGTCGTGCTACTACCAGGAAGGTAATCCATGCAGGACTATGGTTTCCATATCTCAATGGGGATGTGACAGACTATGCACGGATTTGCCATGTTTGTTAAGGAATTGGGAAGCCATCACAGAGGGATGAGATGCCATTAGCACCTCAGGTGACGTTACAGCCATTTGCAAAATGGGTATTATATTTTGTCGGACCAATCAACCCACCAATAAAGAGAACCGGTGCATGATATATTATCACACCGATAGATTGTTTGACAAGGTGGGAAGAGCTTGCACCAGTGGAATATTGCACTGCTATGATTGCAGCAAGGTTTCTATTTGACAATGTTGTCACTCATTTTGGTAGTCCAAATATCTTGATGGGCGATCAGGGGCGTCATTTCATCAATCGCACCATTAGTGCACTGACAGAGGAATTCCAAATACAACACAATAAGAGTACCCTTATCATCCGCAAGTTGATGGGATAGTGGAAGCATTCAATAAGGTATTTGAGCATGCGCTCACAAAGGTCTGCAATGCAAACTATGATGATTGGGATTTGAAGATTCCAATAGTTTTATGGGCGTATCGTACTACCTGCAAAAGGTTGACAGGGAAGACACCATTTAATTTGGTGTATGGGTAGGAAGTAGTGATTCCAATGGAGTATATTGTTCCAAGTTTGCACATCACTGCAATAAGAGGGATGGACGATGAAGGAGTGTTGGAGGAATGCCTGGATCAGTTGGTGAAACTAGAGGAAGGTCACTTTGTCACGGGATTTCATCAGTGTGTTGAGAAGGATCGATAGAAAGCATTGCATGAACGCCACATCAAGAACAAGCACTTTCAACAAGGAGACCTGGTGCTGCTATATGACAATAAGTTCACAAAACAACTAGGTAAGTTGCAAATGCATTGGTTGGGTCCTTATGTTATAAATTTCATTACCGAGGGAGGTGCAATTCAGTTGCAATAGTTGGACGGTGTGTTGTTCCGAAGTTGGCGAATGGAATCCAGTTTAGGCCCTATAGAGGGGGCTCGATGCTATGTAATGTTTGAAACATTGCGTAGTAAAAAAAAATTGTTTTTTGCATAAGGTGGTAAGGAAGAGGTTGGCGCACTAGGAACAAGTGGCCGTGCAAGCAGAAGGGTTGAGATCACACTTAGGGATCAATGTCAGGATGTCCGCAGGGACACGATAGTGTCAAATAAGCAGTAAGTCAGTAGTTAAACCAGTTATTCATCTGTGTTGTTAGAACAAATGCGCATTAATGGCCGATCTGACCATTAGATCAAGATAATCGGTGATGGATTTGGATGATGAGGGAGTATTTGGTCAAAATTATTGAGAAATATTTCACACGGTTGATCCCGCATTATTAGAATCAGAGGATCATGGTTTGAAGGAACCATTGTTGAGTTTGAGTTGTAGAGCTTGAATTACAGAGTTGAGTTGCAGAGATTGAATTCCAGAGTTCAGTTGAGTTGTAGAGATTACATTGCATAGTTGAGTAAGGTTGAGTTGGAGAGCAGAGTTGCAAGTTTGCTGAGTAGTTGAGAGGAATGAAGCAGGTAGTGCCACAATAAATATCGAGTGGGAGTCTATGGGATTCACCAATCATCGGTGTCCCCATTGAGGAAGAAGTAGCAAGTATGTTGGTGGGGTCATCATCCTTCACAAGGAAGAAGAGGGGGGCCAATCGACCTAAGTCCCCAAAACAGAAGAAGAGAAACATGCAAAGCTCAATTAGAGTAGAAGCAGACGCAGTAGAGTCCTCCACAACGAGGGAAGGCATGACCATGATGGACATTTTGGGATTTGTGCCACCATGTAGACCTAGTACAAAGTAGCGGAAGCCCACAAAGAACCCGAATTACCCCATCAAAATTCTAGTGTTGCCTTTGGGGCTGAAATGTATGTTTGACATGGTGCCTTGCTTAGTGAAGATGAAGTACGAGGACCACAAACTATTGGAATTCATGGACTATACCGTAGACCCATTAGAGGAAAGGATGAGACTAGAGAGTGATCTAATGGTGTGCACTCTACATGAGTGGGCAACAGGGTTGCAATGATCTGGGATTCTAGGCCTCATTTACATGCCCTATTTTGATTGATTGAAAGAGGTCAATGCATGTGCCAAGAAATTGTTGGCATGTTTCCATGGAGGATACCTGTGGCTAGACCGAATGGTGCCAATCACCTTCAAATTGATCTCACAGATCACGAGGTTTCCCAAGGAGGGGCCTGACCTGTCGCAGTACTTTTGTGACAAGGATAATGACAAAATATTGGCAGTGAAGTTGAAGAAGAAGTACGACTTGGAGCGCGACGACATGCATATGTGGTGGATAGAATCAATGAGTAGGATGTGCATATTGCAGCCAGGATTCTTTCCAGTAAGGTAGTGTAGAAGAATCGACCAAAATAATGCACCTCAGGGTTGTTGTAGGTGATGAACAGTGCTCTGTAGGTGTACAAATGAAATGGTCGTTGTTTTGACTGAACTAGTTGACGGAGGATGACATGATCATGTAAGAGAGGAAACAAACCTTCACACATAGTTGGCTATTGATATTTATTGCATTAGTCATGTGGATGGAGCTCGCAAAATACCAAGGAATGTATGTTGTAGTCTCCAAAGTCTGCAAGGGCGCGAGGTACCAGAACCTATGGCACCTTAGCGAAGAAGAAAAGTTGAAGGACTGCACCATACAATTTTGGCTGTATCGGGAAACATTTCTGGTTGCAACCATGAATATTTTGCGGCTGACAGAGGAAGTAGTAGCAAAGTATCGATGCATCATAAGATTTGACATTGGCCCACATGCCACACATGTACAAGCGTGATGGGACCTTCAGCGACAATGGTTAGAAACACAATATAAGCTAATAGAGGATGAGATGGATGTGATAGTCACCGAGTGGCATACGGATTGAAAAGAATTGGTGATTTCAGAGGAGGTATTAGAAGACTAAGTGATTCCTCTGATAGATGTGCCAGTAGATCAGGTGCCAGTGCATGACAATGATTTGGATTCGAAAGAAGCATCATCGAGGACCCCGATAGATTCGAAGGTAGAAAGGAAATATGTGGAAACATGCACAAAGAGGAGGAAAGAGTAGGGAGAATCCAACGACATGACGCCAATGGCAGATGCATAGGTAGACCACATTGTGGTGGCAGTTACAGTGAAGAAAAGTGCAAGTGAAGTGAAGCTAAGGAAAACATCAACGGAGGGATTTACATAGGTAAAGACTCAAATCACTTCTTTAATCAATGCAATTTTGGAAAGAGTGTCGGAAGTGAATTTGGTACAGAGGATGGATGAGATTAGTATGAGGAGGCAAGCTAGAATAGTGTTGATTTCACCATGGGAAGTAGAGACGTAGAGCAAGGATATTGAAGCAAACTTGTAGTAGTTCAAAAACATTGCACTAGACGTTAATGAGTTATTGACGTACACATTGGTGCGAATGCAGAAGTTGGATGCAAAATAACTAGTTGCTCGGGAGCAGATCATTGGCGACCACCTGTTGAAGTCACATGAAAGTGAAGCAACAACGAAGAAGGAGATTGAAGAGTTGAAGAAGGATAAATATAGGTTGACTGTAGAAAAGGTGCAGATGTGGGATGAGAGAGTGTGATTAGAAAAGGAAGTTTATATTGCTTGTCAAGAAGTTCTAGAAATCACTGATGACATGGATGCTGAGACAAAAGAACAAAAACTAGGGGAGGTGATTATAGATTTCAATCACAACATTGAGGAATTGAATGAGCTAGTGAACCCAGGTACACCACGACAGAAGGCTGCGAAGTGCAAGAGTGCCATTGAAGACTTAGCGACATAACTTGAAGAGATGGAGAAAGAGGCTAAACTGGTTACGGATGTGACTACACAATTTTGGGGAAGTGTATTCCAAGATGAACAATTGGAGAAGCTCAACACGCAGCCGAGGGAAGCAGAGGGACAAATGGATACATTGAGGACATCCTTCAGAGTGATGCCTTAGGTTGTGCAGGTAACAAAAGCAGTGGAATTGAAGGGGTTGCAACATTGAGTCACAAAGGCAAGGGAGTGTCAGTAGAGTTACACAATACAACTTGAATAATTTTAGGACATCGACGCGCAACTCTCACTGAAAGTGGTTACTATGCTTCAAGCAGTTTAGGATAGCCGAAGAGACGTCAATGCAAATATCATTGAGCATCCATTGGAGCGGGAAATAAATGATAAAGTGAAGGGGCAGGTCAAAGAAGTCACCCAACAATATGAGGATTTCAAGATTAAGATCAACGACTACACTATTTCTAGCTGATGTGGATCGAGGGAGAGCCACAAGATTTTGTTGGGGGCCAATTGGAAGGAATTTTTGAGGATAATTAGATGCACAACACCAAGGATGTTGCGCAAGGTCAAATATGGCGGGAAAGGTAGAAGATGGCACGCAAGGCAGATTGCTCATTATTTATAGATTTTGGTCACATTTTGTAGATCTTGGTCATTTTTTGTAGTTTTTGGTCCAAGTAGGTAGGAAGTTGATCTAAGTGGGGAAATTTGTAAAGGCACAAGACTATAAGTAGATCTAGGATTGTAATATTGAAAGAATCTTAGACGGGGTATCTGGGATCATACATTGAAGACTTTTTTCTGTTACATTGCAACTGTGAAATTATGTTTTGAGAACCTATTTGATACGAAGTGAATATGACATGAAGGAGATTTGATGGGAACACTATATATTTTATGTGTTTCTACTTTTCTGTTTCTCTATGACATGATGCCAATGGATCAATGCCGTAGTGTGGTGGTTCTTTCTGACTGATGCAATGTTTTTTCATTTTAAATCATGTTATGCTAGTTGATCTGTTTATAAATGATTCTCTTGATGCGATTTGAATGTGTTAATGTGATCTGATAATTGATGATATGAATCTATGATAAATGAACCAATGCTTGGATCTATGATGTAATTATGTGATAGTTGGATAAGTAGTTGCGCAAACCCCCTCCTTCTTAATGCGGAAACGTGGTTCTGATAGTTGTCCCTTGGACACCTCGGGTGAGACCTCATCTTCTTTGCAGGTGTTGCTGGACAGGGTAAAAATTGTTAGGGTTGGTGCTCAAGGAGATCCCTGGGTTAAGGGTGTCGACAGAGAGTGAACCCCTGTCAACGGATCTGTGTCAGCTACCTTGGTCATTGTTAGGAAAAATGTTTGCAATAATAATTCGCCTAAACATTGAATTATCATTCGAGAATCCATAAACTTAGAGGTGCAAACACTTTAAGTGCAAGATGAGAACTTTCCCTAAATTATTCTAACAACTAAGGCATCTAAATAATTCAAATATTCATAATGAAATCAAGTACATGAAATTAAATTACAATAAAAGGTAAAACAATATATTCTATCCTATCTACTGCAAACTAATATCGATGTTCTAGAAAAATGATCAAACTCCGAACTTAAAAGTAAATTCAAAATTCTAATCTAAGTGAAACTAAATAAAAATTAAATCAAGCCTAATCTAAGTGCAATCTAAATTAAATGAAAGCAGGCCCAATCTAAGTGAAAACTATTGATAATAAGTCTATTATGATGATTTGCAAGAAAAATGCAATAACTCATGCCTAAGGATTGTGTTTAAGGATGAGTATAGAAATCAATACTGAAAACAAAACACTATTTTCAAAGACTTATGTGAACTTAAATGAAAATAAAAAATAGCCTAATTCAAAGTAAATTCTATTTGATAAATAAAACAAACAGACTTAAATTAAACAAATGCAATCTATGATCTAATGTGATGCTAGAAACATAAACTGTTCTAAACATAAATCATATGATAAATGTAAATCTGATTAACAATTCTCTAAGTTTTGTGATTGAGAAAGTATTAAGTTCAAATATTAGATTAGGATGTTTGGTTGTAATAAATATTTCAAAACACAGTCTTTCACTCTCCCTTGAGGAGGGTGTTCTTGTATTTTCTAAAGTAAATTCCAACTTTGGTCTCTGTATAAATGAGTTAATAAATGATGAAAAACAAAGTATCTTATTCTTCAACCAATGAAGATAGATCTTAATACATGATATCTATTAAATATATAACACTAAACTAAATAGCTTCTCTAGATAAAAAGTCTATTTAACACAAGTAGTCAAGGTAGATCCTATAATGCCATGTAAAGAAAACTGCTTGAAAAAAATATCTAATCTTTGAAATTCAAAACCAATAATACATTTAGAACATTTTCAAAAGTGAATTGTAATTCTATTGAGAACTTGAATACATCATTTTTCTTTTACACGATAAAATGTTTCTACACTTGATGGAAAAGAAAAAAAACTACTTTGTATATGTTGAACATCTATACATGTAATGGAATAAAATTATATGTATATGCTTATGAAAATTAAATACAATTGTAAAGAACATAACAAAAGAATGTTATAGTGAACAAGTAGAATGTAGATATACAACAAACAACAAACCAAGTCAATATATCTTGACAACAATTTATACAATGAAAAATAATAGTAACATAAACTAGATTAGAAATACTAACTAAACAAAATGAAAAGAAAGAAGACTTCACTTCCAAGAGGTGGGCCCTTGCCTATGGGGAGTGAGTCTCGAATTAGGCCATGTCAAAATAATGATATGAACATTGTTTTAGAAAATATCATATCTCCATTAGCAACTTGGTTTAGAAAGAATTACATCTACAACATCTTAATGTTTACAAAGAAACCACAAGTTCTCCCTAGTTGCAACTCTCTCTCTCTCTCTCTCTCTCTCTCTATATATATATATATATATATATATATATATATTATAGCATGATTTCCCACACCTATGAAACATTCCATGACGGAATTCCTTACCCCTATGCAAAATCAATAAATCCACGATGCTTAGTAAAAACCCTTAAAAACACATTTTTGTTGATACACATAGGTCAACAGTTCTACAACATGCATACACGCAACTTGCTCCATTATGACCCACATACATAAGGTTTTGTGCTAAAAAATAAAAAAAAACATTTCAATTTTTCCTTTCTAATTTATGGTTGTTATGATTATTGGCCTTCCATATGTTGGGAAATGCTCGAATTCGACCCTCCATCTCCCTTTTGAGGGCTATATATTGAGCCATTATGAAGCAATATAGAGGAGAAACTTTAAGAGCAAGTAAACTATAGTGAATTTTTTCCCCATTGCCATTTCCTTGAGTCCGCATCCCTTTATCCTTGTTGGATTGAACCTTATGTGTTCATCTCACAATATTTCTTTATCTTGTAGAGGAGGAACCCAAGTACTCCTTATACTTGTGAGCCTTCCATTGCATGGAGGATTGAAGCGGTGGAGGCCTAGGTGGAGGAACTTAGTTTCTCAATTCTGATGATTCTATATATATATATATATATTGTATTCTTGGATCTATTTATTGTTGAGGATGAGTTGTAGGTGAAGAGCATTCGATCATGAACTCAACGATGGTATTCTTTGAACATCTGGTTGAGGTGCGATCCCTATCCTTTTGTTGTTGGCATTTTACATTTATATAACATACTTGAGAATGGAGTTGATTTCTAGTGTCACTCTGCCTATTGTGGTCTACCCCAAGCCATAGGAAGATTTTATTTGTAATAGAATTGGACACTCAATTGGGGATCAAACCTAGAATATCTGGTTTTAATCCATTGATCCATTGATCTATTCATTTCATACACAAATAATAATATAAACTGGTAGCCATAAGTTTTTTTCCATTTCTGATAAACGTCCAAAAATGTGGTGTTATAATACAAAATCAAGCTTCTATCCCTCAAAATATACATGACTGATACAAAATATAATCATAGCATTTAAGCTTGAGGTCTAGGATGAGTATCATGATAACACACTATGGTGTTGGATAGACGTTGAAACAACCTCACCCATGCACAAGGTACCCCGATGACCTTGTGTTACATGGCCTTTGGTATATCCTTGATCTGCACCATGGGAATCCTATGGGTCAACTATGATAAGTTTTCCTACACATTTTGTAGAGAACACTCTACATCCTTACCATATATCTCCCCTCCTCGACATTTGTGCCAATTCCGTGGGTATCCATCTGGTCATTGTGAACCAATGTATGCGAAATTGATTTTAGTGTTAGTATATGATGCCACCCAAAAATATCTTTTTTCTTTCATTAAATTAAAAAACACAAAAACATGAAATATTAAAAAAAATATCCTTACTGATGTCGTCGAAAGTGGACCATGGTGATAATCACATGTATTTGTCTCCACAGAATTCGATCCCCTCATAGGTATAGTCATCTATGGTGATCACTTGTTGTCGTCACTTATGGAAGAAGTCATTTGAATATGGAGTAGGCGGTCTACCACCTCCCAACCACCTCATGATCTCATTCCATCGTGTTTGAGTTGGATCTTGTAAACTATGAGGAGGGAATTTTACCCTAGGACAGAGACTTGGTACCCTCTCGAAGAAGAAACTGCATAGTATAACGGAAAAACCAAAGTTATTGTATATCCCAAGTCTACATTTATTTAGTAGATGTTTCAAGTTCCCCAACAGAGGTGTACTCTAATCATAAATGGTGGGTCTCAAACACTCAACCACATAGAACATGAGGGGCCACGGTGCCTGATGTAGTAAATTTGAACCAAATATCCTCACTAGGACTAGTATGATTACGTTCAAACTTAGGATTTGGATAAATTAGATTGAGACATGACTTACCATTTTCTTTGTGTCGGGTGTTGATGTAATTGTAACTTCAGAATGTATTCACTTGTATTTCTTATCTATTGTAACCTGATGTTTATTCCGGGATGTATTTGAGTCATGTCATGAACCGATGTTTCGATCAGGAAGTTTCTATAATGAGAAAGTCATGTCAAGTCATTGTGGGTAACCCTCCTATTGGTCAAGGGTTAAAGTCCCCACAGTTGTGGGGCCCTTGGGTTATTAGACTATCCTAGTGAAGTCAACCCTAGGTGAGTCATTGTAAGTCAGGGCAATAGTCCCCACCATTGTGTTACCCTCCTATTGGTCGGAGGAGGCAAAGTCCCCACAAGTGGTGGGGCACTAGGGTTATTAGACACTCCTAGAGATGTCGGCTCTAGTAAGTAATTGTTAAGTAAGGCCGACATGTTGGAGTGCACTTCAAGTGAACGAAAGAATATAAATAGAGAGTGAGCCTCTCTATTTATATCACTTGTAACACTCACACTCACTTATGAGGGCGCATGAGTGAGAGAGGAGAAGCTCTCTCAGTGTGAGAGAGAGAGACTGCTGCTGTGTGGAGATCATCTTAATGTCTTGGGGCTTTTACTGTTTTGGTGTTGATTCTATCTCTCAGGAAGTTGTGGGGTTTTCTCCTTTATGGTTTCCCCAAGGAAAACTCTTTGTGTATCTTGTCTCTTGTGATGTGCTTATGTTTTATTGCTGTGCTTGTTATTCTCTCAGTGAAAAGATCCTAAGATCATAATGCTAGCTTATATGATGAAAAAATAACATGTTATCAGAGCTAACCTGAGAAGAAGACATTATGCAGCTGTAGAAGCTAGGGATTCTTACTTTTTTGTTCTCTCTCCATAATCCATCAGCAAAAGTATGCTAGGATGACTCTCCATTGAAGGGCGAATCTTTCTGTTGAAGCGGAATTCGATTCCGAGCATTTTCAGTTTTCGATGTGGAATTTAGGGCTTTCTACAGAAAATGAATTTTTGAGTGAGACTAGCATAGGATTGTTCTCCTCATCAAAACCGAAGTTTAGAGACCTAGATCAAGAAATTTGGTTGGGTGAAAATCTGGGAAAGTCAAACCCTAGTTTGACCCCAAGCTAGAAAAACCCTAAATACTAAAAATGCTAAGTTTTGGTACAGTTGCTATATTCTGATATTGGCATAGTTTCAGGAGCAGAAAATTGTAGGGTCCAAAGATAAAATCCAGATGAATCCTTTATCCAAAAATCAGCCTCATATTCGTTGTATTCCAGGAGATATGATCTCTCCAAGTTAGGGTTCCAGCCTCTTCCATAATTCATCCCTAAACAGGACATCTGCAATATCTTGGGCTACAGAGGTCCAAATGGAATTCCTAAAGATGTTCCAGAAATGGCATGGAATGTACTTGCGGTGGTCAGAATATCAGACTCAGAAGATCAACCAGTGACACGTGGAATGCCGTAGAACTTTGCTGTTCTGAACAGTCCTGTAACAGGTCACCTTGGGAAAAGGGTCATAAATCCCAAATGGTGAAACTAATTCTGATGAAACCTATGGTGTTGGATCAGGGACATGTGAGTTTAATTCAGTGCGAAATTTTAGACACAAAGGATCAGTAATTTCGAAGATATCATAGAAACAGTAACAAGAATTTCTGCAGAAGAAATTGGAAAATTAGGGCTTCATGTTCTGGGAGCTTCCCTCCACTGTTTTCAGAAAAGGAGTACATTGGACAGCTCCATTTGAAGAGATCTATCTATTTGTCCAATAATATCTGAAATATTCCAAGTTTTGAAAATTAGGGTTTATGTGACAAACCCTAGATTAGCTAGCTCCTGAACGAGGATGAACATCTCAAAACAGTAAGATCTAATCCTTTGCTATTTTCATTTGAGGTTCTAATTTCAAAGTGATCTATCACATCAGCTTAATGATAAGCTTGGTGAAGTTGACAACTTCCAACCATAGAAGTATTTGATCTCTCTAAAGAAAATGGATTGGACACCTACATGAGTATAGAGGTTCCAGTTCCAGAGGGAGATGAGGCTAGAAGCCTTACACAAGAAGAACATGGTCAAGGCCAAGAAGATCATTGCTGATTCAGTCACAAATCAACTTGTACTACAAGTGTCTTCCATAAAGACACCGATGATGTTTGATTCCTTGACCAAGCTATTTGAAGGAAATAACATAGATCGGAATATGACCTTAAGAAACCAGTTGAAGGAAGTGAAGATCCAGAAAGCAAAGACCATGCAGTCATAAGGGTATCTCAAATCAAAGAACAACTTGAAGCAGTAAAAGAAGAAGTGAAGAATGCAGAAGTGGTGATAGCCACCTTGAATGGCCTCCCAAGATCATGGGATTCATTCATGCAAGGAATGTGTGCCAGGAAGTGATTACTTTCAGCAGACTCTGAGAAGAAGAAAAATCTCGACTCATAAGAAGAGAAGAGAAGATGGGAGAAATTGAAGATCAAGCTCTCACCATCCAAAGAAGATCCCTCAAGCAATGAGGAATATGAAGAACTCAAATCTTGAAGAACTTCTTATCCACCCTAGCATTTGGATAAGAAATGATGCTATTATGAATGAAGAAGATGATGAAGTTGAAGACTCAAGAAGGAGTCCACCCACGAACAAATAAAGATAAGTATTCAATTGTCATTTCATGATATTGTTTTGTTATGCATTCGTTTATATTCAGTTAATGTATTATGCATGATATAATGTTTGCATCAATGATAGAATACTGCTAATATGCATGTGATGGGTAAGTAGCTCATGGTGCTATACAACTCTCCATTGCTACTTATCTAGAATGAAACCTCTTTGCTGACATATTGGATTAGTGCACAATCTCAATGTTGTCCTGGTAGAGATGGAAGGCATCTAGAAAGTTTCAGTGAGATATGGATGAATGTTGTATTGGCTAAAGTAGTTGCATGATCATATATTTATGCATAAGAACTTGCTAGTATAAATATTCCTTATGAAATGTTTCTAACCATACAAATGCATTTGAATTGTAGGAAAGAATGCATACATAATCGCCTACAAGCAAAGAAGAATGAAGACTTGTTCCGAAGAGCAAGTGACGACATTTCAAAATAATATGATGAGTGCAGTGACATCATTGATGCAGAACCTTCCAGCCACCAAGAAGAAAGGGAAGACCAGTTCAAGAAGAATGATGTCAGGGTGCAGTATCGAGACCTGAAGAGAAGCTTGTAGTTCCATCATGCAGTAGATGGAAACATCGTGGGATACAAAGAAAGATTCGTAGCATGAGGCTTCTCACGAAAATAAGGCATAGACTACGAAGAAACATTTATAGCCACTAGAAGTGAAGTCACATGACATGCATAATCATGTGTGCAAATGAAAGAAGGCATTGTAGGAGTTCAAAAGACACCCATGGGATAAAACATACATGATGAGCTTGATGAAGATCTGAACCTTTGCTACAAGGTTGATAAAGGATGACAAGCTCACAGATGGGTGCGAGAAGAACTTTTAGAAAGTTCAAAATAGAGGATGTTGGTATCCAATATGGACACTACTTGTCACTATGGTATAGAATGTTCAGTGCATAGAGTACATAAGACAAAGGGAGTATGATGCTCTGCTTCAGAGGGAGTGACTGCAGAAGATCCCGAGGTTCGACATGGTACGACAAGATGGGAAGATTACTGATGACTCTAGGCTTTACTGATAGTAAAGTGGATTCCAACCTTTGCTTCAAGGTTGAAGGCAGAAGATCAGTAATGCTCATGTTATGTGTCGATGCACTATTTTCTAGGCATGGAGGTGTGGACAAGGGAAGTATGTAGTAGAGATCCTGAATAGGTTCAGGATGATGGACTACATGACCACACCTATGGCATCGAACCTGAAGCTGTTAAGTGATGCTTCATCAGAGTCAGTTGATACTACGATGTATCGTCAGATGATTGGGTCCTTGATGTACCCGAGACCATATATTTGATTTGCTGTGAAGAAATTTGAGACATGTTCACTTGATGGTTGCAAAGCATGCAGGGGTACTGTTGATTATGGGCTCAAGTACGATGTGAATCAAAAGATTAACCTAGAGGGTTATGTTGATTCAGATTGGGCAGGCAGTGCCATCGACCGGAAGAGTACTTCAGGATGTTGCTTCAGTATGGGATCAGGTGTGATCTCTTGGTTTAGTAGGAAGCAATCCTGTGTGGCATTGAGTACAGCTGAAGCAGAGTATGTCGCAGCTTGTTCAGCTAGTTGTGAGGTAGTATGGCTGCAGAAGCTACTGTCTGATATATTTGATCTCTAGTTGGATGCTACTTGTATACATTGTGACAACCAGAGTTGCCTGAAGTTTTCATAGAATCCAGTGTTCCATGAAAAGTCGAAGCATATCGAGATCAAGTATCACTATTTCAGGGATATGGTGCAGAGAGGAGCAATGAAGCTTCAGTATGTTGCGACGGAGGAACATATAGCTGATGTATTGCGAAGCCATTGGCTAGGCTGAAGTTTGAGTACTTCAGGGAGAGACTTGGTGTTCTCCAGATCGAGGTTTCCTCCAAGGGAAAGTGATGAGTACCAAAGCCATTCTGATGAGCAGGTCATATGTAAGGGCTGAGCCATTCTGTCATGGTGAGAGGATTTGGTTCCTTCCATGTCAGATATGAGTGCTAAGATCCAAATCCATTCTGACGAGCATGTCAGATATAAGGGCTGAGCCATTCTGTCATGGTGAGAGGATTCAGTTCCTTCCATGTCAGATATGAGTGCTGATTGCCATTCTGGGAATGGAGGCACCTGGTCAGTTACTAGGAACACTCAGTCAGGGACTGAGAGAGCCATTCTGACGAGCAGGTCAGATGTAAGGGCTGAACCATTCTGTCATGGCTAGAGGATTAGGTTCCTCCCATGTCAGATGTGAGTGTTGGCCATTCTGTCTAGTAGGAAAGATGTAAGGGCAACTGCCACTCTCTGGGAAAGTGGAGGCACCTGGTCCGTTACCAGGTATCTCAGTCAGGGACTGGGGGCCATTCTGATGAGGGTGTAGGATTTAGTTCCTACTAGGTCAGATGTGAGTGTAGAAATCTTTCATCATTGTGGCGGATGTGGTTCCATCCTGGATGAAAGTCTTTCATCATTGTGGCGGATGTGGTAGCCTGGATGAAAGTCTTCCATCATTGTGGTGGATGTGGTTCCATCCTGGGTGAAAAGAACAGAGTTCTTTCATCATTGTGGCGGATGTGGTTCCAGCCTGGATGGATGTGCCCTTTTGACGAGTAGGTCAGATGTAAGTGCTGAGCCTTTTCACAGATGTTAGTGATGTGATGTCCTATCATGCTGGTGAATGTGAGTGTTGGGCCTTTCTGATGTGATTGTAGTTTACTACATGATCAGATGTGAGTGCTGGGCATGCCTTTCTGACGAGTAGGTCAGATGTAAGTGGTGGGAATGCCTTTCTGACAAGAAGGTCAGATGTAAGTATTGGGAGAAGACCTACCTGGTGGCTAGGCCTACAACCAGCATGAAAAAGGGCTGGCTCTGTAGAACTTCCTATGACGAGATAGTACACACATGAGATAGCACGAGTGATGATTGAGATCTAGTGATGATCCAGATCCAGTCCAGTGATGTTGATCCAAACCCAGTCCAGTGATGTTGATCCAGATCGAGAGATGATCCAGATCCAGTGATGATGTTCCATGATGATCCAGATCGAGAGATGATCCAGATCCAGTGATGATGCTCCATGATGATCCAGATTGAGAGATGATCCAGATCCAAATGAAGATGAATTACAGATGAAGATGACTTTGAAGATGACGAAGACCTGACGATGACCTATATGATACAGAGAAGAAGACTTGTGCTGATAAATTGCGTCAAGAGAATACCTTCCTAGTTAAGAGGGAGTGTTGATGTAATTGTAACTTCAGAATGTATTCACTTGTATTTCTTATCTATTGTAACCTGATGTTTATTCCGGGATGTATTTGAGTCATGTCATGACCCGATATTTCGATCGGGAAGTTTCTATAATGAGAAAGTCATGTCAAGTCATTGTGGGTAACCCTCCTATTGGTCAAGGGTTAAAGTCCCCACAATTGTGGGGCCCTTGGTTTATTAGACTATCCTAGTGAAGTCGACCCTAGGTGAGTCATTATAAGTCGGGGCAATAATACCCACCATTGTGTTACCCTCCTATTGGTCGGAGGAGGCAAAGTCCCCACAAGTGGTGGGGCACTAGGGTTATTAGACACTCCTAGAGATGTCGGCTCTAGTAAGTAATTGTTAAGTAAGGCCGACATGTTGGAGTGCACTTCAAGTGAACGAAAGAATATAACGAGAGAGTGAGCCTATCTATTTATATCACTTGTAACACTCACATTCACTTATGAGGGTGCATGAGTGAGAGAGGAGAAGCTCTCTCAGTGAGAGAGAGAGAGACTGCTGCTATGTGGAGATCATCTTAATGTCTTGGGGCTTTTACTGTTTTGGTGCTGATTTTATCTCTGAGGAAGTTGCGGGGTTTTCTCCTTTATGGTTTCCCCGAGGAAAACTCTTTGTGTCTCTTGTCTCTTGTGATGTGCTTATGTTTTATTGCTGTGCTTGTTATTCTCTCAGTGAAAAGATCCTAATATCATAATGCTAGCTTATATGATGAAAAACTAACATCGGGAAGAAAATGTGCTATAATGTACTCATCGATAGTCACCCCACCATCGGATCCTCGAGCTCTAAGGTTGACTACCATGCCTCGATGAGACGATCTAGTGATAAAGTAAATGTCATCCACCTCAAATTTAAGCAGTTTCCCATCAAGGTTGAATTCCTCTGTGTTAGGATCCTAGTAGTTGAGAAACCTAGGTTGTGCCCTCATGCTTCCAAGACTCCAAAAATTATAGAACACACATATTTTTAAATCTTGTTGGGTGGGAAAATTCCCTTGCATTTGTTGGTCTACATCATCATGTTCTATTTCCCTCCATTCAATAACCATCCTGTAAGAGGGAAGGAGATTTGTGAGTCAAACCATTTACAAAACCTCATCCAAGGTGAACCATTCGAGCAAAAATTTCAACAATCGTGTGGCCACACAAGTATGATTCTCCTTGTCCATGTGGACAAGCCCATATACACGACCCAATATTATGTGACTTGCATGGACCAAGTTTCCCAAATTTCATGTTGAAAAACCAAAAAAATGACCACTAAAATTAAAAATTAAACCATTGAAATCGAGGAGAAAGGTGTGTAGACTTACTTGGTATATATGGTTTGTGATTGCATCTCCTATAGCTCCCATAATCATTGATTGAAGTTTGAGGGTGAAAAGGGACCCAAAGAATTTTGTGGTAAAATATGAAAATGATATGGTAAAAATCACATTTTTACTATTTATAGAAAATTTGACCCACTTTATATAGTTTCCACCCCAATTTTATTAACCTTATGGGATAATATGGTGGTGTAAGGTATTTTTGATGCATTTTCTTTGGATCTTGGTGTATTTTACTAGTTCACAGTGTTTTCATGCCTTCAATAGGTATATATCATTACCAACATATAGGATAATATTTCACTCTGCTTGCACTTTTGCATTGTCCTATGGCCATGATTCATAAACCTTAGGTATCAACCCACTTTTTAGCGACGAAAAACCTTCTAACTGTTTATAGAAGTGTTTTTATTTAAGTGGTGGCAATTTTACAACCATGGACACCCTTGTTAGAGCCCATCTTGTCATTTGGTGCCCATACTAAATCTCCTCCTTAGGTTTGGGAGTCTGTTATAGTCCTTCCATGTATTTTCATTGAAACCTCATGTTTCTTCTTATCCTTTATGCTGGCCATCACCCAATGGCGCTCGACCCCTTATGTTAAGTTTAATTGCAGATCATTCATCTGATTGAATTATTGAGCCTGAGGTTGTCTCCCTAATTCATTATTATTGTGAAAATATGATTCAAAACAATATCTAGGAGCTAATGGAATCTTCACAACTTAATATATTCACAAACTATGCAGAAAAACAGTAAAAGTGAGCAAATTAACACACATAGATGGCGCCAATAACTGAATTTTATATTAGTGTACATCATGTAAATATGTGTGATACATATTTATAATAAAATGGGAGAAAATAGTTATCCTTAGGAGTAAATTTGGTGGCATACATGTGACAGGCTTAGATTGGACTTTAATCCCCCCTAGGTTGACCAATAAGCTCCCAAACCACCTCAAACGGTCACGAATGGCCATGCAAACATGAGTTAAGAATTCTAGGACATAAATGAGGGTAGTAAAGGCGTGGTGGAGTGCATGGGTGAGTGAGAGTGGCTCGATCCAGCATTTAATGGTCCAAAAGGGAAAAAAACCACCCAAATACATGCATGGGAGCCTCTGGTCAAACCAGTTCCCTGTTTTAAGGAGTAGGAGCACTCCAAGGACTTAAATTCCATTAATAAGGGTGATCATTCTCTTTGTTGACCATAAATAGGGTGCTTGGGTGCATTAATGAGTCCAAAACCCCCATATACCTTGCTAGACCAACATAACAAAGGTTTGGACCATATGACATAAGTACAAGACAAATGAAAATGTGTCCTAGGTGTATGTGACCATGGTTCTAGGAGGTATGATGCTCTAACAATTTTAAGCAGAAATTCCCAAGCATTTCTCAATTCTAGCTAAGCAGATCCTTCATTTATCCTTCACAACTTTATTTGACCTTTACCCCTACGGAAACATCCCCCCAAGTGTCCTTATCCTGCACGTGTTTCCTTGTATTAAGCATAGGTATGTTCCATTTCATGGAATTAGTTTTCTTGACCATGACACTCGTTTCCTATCAATTGTACTATAAGGATGTTTTATTCTTTCTCAAGCTTTTATAATATGGAAAATACCAAAAAAATAAAAAACATAAAAAGGCAGACGGGAAAATAATATTGTCTTATGTTGGAAGTAGTTGTTTCACCTTTGAATAGAGCACCAATTTTTTCATATATCCATCATGGGTTTGGGTTTAGTATGGCCTTTGGAAGATGAAATCATTACCCAAAAGTTTATCCTCTGACTGGTTAAGATTCTAGTCCCTATGGAGCCTTTGTTTATGCCTCTTGCATCACAGAGTTATATCAGTATTCACACTTGAGTCTATGCTACCTACGTTTATCCATCTGATTCATGCTCTAGTTCAAAGGAAATTTATAATGTGATTCGGTCATTCCCTATATCTCTTGAATTTTCATATCGTCCATCCCGGTATGACTACATTCCAAATTTACATTGAGTTGTTGTCCTACCTGGCACCTTGGACCTACATTCTCATTAGTAGGTGACCTTGAACTCAACAGATTACACTTCATCATTATCCATTGACTAAGTGGTTCCCCTTTTGTTCAATGGAAATAAATATATTCACACATTAGGATTCATGTTGTGTCTTATATTCCATTTGTTACACAGAATTTTTTTCCTTTTCATGATCACGAACCTTGTACACCTTTTCCTTTTCTTAATCCCTGAATTCCTTGGCCAAAAATATTAGGAAGATGATAATTTTGAGGTATTTTCCCTTTGAAAAATAATTTTTTGAGAGGGTCTCTTCATTTTCTCTCTTACAAGGTGGGAATCCCCCCACTAATGCTCTTTGCATCAATATAGGGTGTGATGGTTCTGCACTTTGCTTGTGTATGGGGTGCGGAGCTGCCTGTACGAAGGGAAAAAAAGAAGTTTCAAGAAGTATATTTAAGGAGAATCTCTTGTAGTTTTATCCCTTCCATTTAGGCTGGATCTCACTCACCTCCCATATTAGTAGGATCTCACCCCCACCTTCTCCCTAATCCTCTCTTCTCTGCCTCATATCTTTTGGCCTATAAATGAAAGCTTCCCTCATGGGATGGGGGGGTGGAATTAGAGCAAATAAATGCTGGAGGAGTGAAACCATAAGTCTAATCATTTTTATAAGTGAGGCAAGGCCATGTTGGAATGAATCTTCAACACCAAGGCATCTTTTGGTTGTAATTATTTTCCTTTTTCATAATTAATACAAATATGTCTTTCTTTTCCCATAAATAACATGTAATGTTATTTATTGCTTTTCTCCTTGGTCATTAGCATAGATATATCAAATTATCTTGTTTATTTTACTCTATTTCTTGTCCTTTGTATCTTTTGCAGGCATCTCCTCTTCATAGTTGGATTGCAAGAGATTTAAGCTGACAAGGACAACCTTCAAAAAAATGTATGGAATAATTATTTTCAAGTAGTTTGATGATTTAGGGAAAGGTTTGAATGGATGTGTATGTTTTGTTCTAGATATAAACCTTCTAGATTAGGGAAACAATATTTTCCCGCATTGATTGAGAATTTTTTATAACAAAAATGGCGACTCTGCTGGGGAGAGAATGATTTACTTTGTAGAGCTTCTTTGATTGCCTTGTTTTTTTATTAGATCTGGTTTATTTTCAATTGGTAGATCACGTCCAGTTAGTAGATATGTTTCTCTAAATTCTACTTTGCAATTTCAAACCTTTCGAGTCTGTTTATTGGCTTGAATCTTTTATTTTTCAACCTTTTTGTTCATTACCGCACTTTATCTTCGTATATAGTGCACCATTGTTAGCTGCTGCATTTTTCCTTTTGACAGAGTGTGATAATGTCACGACATGTTCTTTGACATAGTGCATCGATCCTCATCAACGCTCTGGTGTGTACCTACAAATTGTGACAACCTATTGAATTTTGATTTGATTTCAAATCAAACCTATTTGAGCCCTGTTTCTTGTTTGGTTACTGATCTCTCATAGTGAGTTCTGATTTCCAGATCCGTTTCTTCAACTATTTTTGTTTTTTGATTGCTTTGATTTGTTGTGGAAAGAACCTATTACTCTCTCATAAATAGGGCGCCCATTAAGAGAAATATTTGCATCTCATCCTTGCATGGTTTATGAGTTAATATTCACTCCATATGTCCACTTAATCATATCAGATAAAATAAGCACTAATTAGGTTAAAAATTTAAGCAAGATTATGCGTTAGGTTAGAGACATGTTTCGACATCTTTAAGTGTAGGAGCTGTCATTTTTTTCCTGCACTACATCCTGAGGACTGTGTGGTACTTCTTCCATGTACTCATTTGTATATACAAAGGTATTTCATGTACTTTTATGGTATATAGAAATATTATTTCAAGTACTTGATGGTATATCAAAAGGCCCCTTTCGAATGGTTGTGCATTAGAAAACACTACTATGGATTTGAGCTCCCATATACCTTGCGTATATCAGGAGACACCATTAGGATCCCGAGACCAACTGAGTAACCTATCAGTCCCAACCCTCATTGCCATGTATCACTGTTGGAACCTACAGTATATTCCAAGTTGTGACGACTTGACATTCCTGTGAAGATCCAACTTATACATCCCACCTAGCACAAGTTTGCTTGTTTCCTTTATTTTGACTGGAATTTTATTTGTGTGGTATTTAGAAGTTCTTAGAGAGTATAGATACGAAAAAATCTTCTAGGACTACCAACCAATAGAATCCTTCTCAAGGTATGTCTTTTTTTTTTCCTCCATATGGAAATGTTGGTCCTTCCTTCATGGGTACGTTGAGTCTTCCTCGATTGACTATAGAATTACCTGTATGGTTACTCTCCATTCTGATTATCCCAAGTTCCCTTATTGTTTTAGATCCCAAATCTCTATCACAAGAGCATCAACATCATGTTGATCTTTCACCTTATTCACCAGATGTATCTTCTTTCCTTTCTCCTCCTTCGCCTGTCAAAATTTATGATGCTAGTAGTAATTGGATAATAATAAGAAGAAAAGAAAGGTTAAGAAGAAAAAATACAAACAAAAAACCAAATCTCAACCAACTACTCCTCACAATGTTGAGAGTGTTGATATTCCCACAAAAACAACTCGTAGGCCTAAGTTCCCTTGCAGACTTTGCAAGGGTGACCATATTCTTAAGGATTATCATGGTCCTTCACAGGTATTAGAACTGTGGTGATCAACCTCTGGTCATCATACTGATGATACCCCATCAAAAAATGACTCTATGGTTAAGAGTCAAAAAATTAAAGTCCTAAATCCTTGGTTTTTATGCAAATACATGCACCTTATTTACCTTTGTCCTCGCATGGATGAAGGTTCAAATTTGTTGTAATATATTATTGTTCCTCAACAACGACTTCCAACAGGTTACTGCAAGTTGTTCCTTGACCTCCCATTGGTTGATAAAGTGATCGATTTAGTTCCATCCTCGGTCGATCCAAATCTTTCTTTATAGAGTGAAGAACAAGTAGTTCATCCCACTCTTCCTTTGAAGAGTGAAGTTAAAATGCTTGAGTCGATGTCATCTTCACCCTATCCCACTCTTTCATCCGAGAGTGTTAATACTGAAGTAGGCACTTTGACACAATCTTCATCTCATCTTCTAGTTGAGAGTGAACTAAAAATCACTGAAGTTTTTGTAGTCAGTTCAAATTGTTTAGGTAAGGGGAAATCATGTCCGTTTCAACAAAACCCTCCCCAAGTACTAGGTTATTTCCTTTTATTGGAATAATCTAACATAATCTCATCTTCATTTGAGTGTTCCTTTCCACATATCTGTGCGAGATACTACTAGGAACATATTTTGCACTATTATTGATGGAGGGGTTTCTGTTAGTATTCTATACTCAAATACTTGTCAGGCTATAGGTTCTCCTCATCTTGTGCCAGATATTGATCAAATACTGGCTTTCAATAGAATGCCTACTACACCTTTATGGATCCTTCCTCACTTACCTATCACCTTAGGAGGGAAATTTTCTACATTGATGTTATGGTAGTCCAAGGTCCCTTAGATTTTAATGTTGGGGCACACACCTTAACGGTCCTTAATTTTGGTAACTACACGGTTTTTGTGGAAGCTTGTAAGCAGAGTTGCGACTCAAAATAGTCTTAGGGGTGTCGGGGTTGAGTCAAATCCCTCTTTTTGGAATTGTCCATAATTTTCGGGTGTAAGCCCATGATTTTGTAATAGTGCACTTGTATAAATAGGCACTCATGTAAAGATTTCAATATCATCTAATGAAATGAGGATCATATGATGCGAAGAAGTTAGATCTATTTTTGGGTTTTAAGGTCAAGTCCCAGCTGTGTGCGTGGACGACCTCTGCAGCTGTGTGCGCAGAGGGTTTTGTAAGGAAAGGAACTGCAGCTGTGTGCACAGAGGGTTTTGTAAGGAAAGGAACTGTAGCTAAGTACGCATCTTAGAGATTGTAAGAAAGGAACTGCAGCTAAGTGCACAATTAGACTTGAAGGGTGGATCTGATATTGAGTGCGCAGATCAGAACTGTGGTTTTTGTAAAAAGTTGAATAAAAGCGCAGTTTTGTGGACGTAGCTCCTACACCGGGTGTAAACCACGTTATATCTGGTGTTGTGGTTCTTTTGTGTTGTTTCTGTTATGATTTTATTTTATGCATTGATAAGTAGATAATTGATAAAGTAAGATAACTGCTAAATAATAACTTTGCTGTGAATTCCCAGTTAAGGGTTAAGTAAGAAACTGTTTGTTCATCTAACTGCGAAGCTATTTAAGTACAAGTTGAAGCTTTGTATTGTATGATTATTATTTGTTAAGGCTAAAGGTACAGTAATATCCCTCTTCTGCTTGCAGAAACCTGGTTCTGCCGCACCCCATAGCTGTTTCGGGTGAGACTGCAACCTGTTCGCAGGTTGTTGCCAAAAGGGCCAACACTGTGGGTCTTTTTGTTGGTGTGAAGTTAATGGTATAAAACCTGAGTCTGCCCTAAGCCCAACAAATTGGTTTCGTTGCCGGTTGAACTCAGTATCTGCTTTAAGAGGGATCTACGTCATACCTGAAGGGCTATGTTTTGAAGGACCTCAGTAAAAGAAATCGGTGATTGGGTTGAAGCTACCTATCAGAAATTTGTTGAACAAGAAAATAAGGATCCTTGTCGTAGCTCAGATGAATTGTTGCAAAGGTTGACAGAGAGAAGGACGAACTTACAAGAAGATCAGTTTCCTGACTAGACCCCAGCAAGAATTAATATATTGAAAAGGGTGAACAACGCGATATCGCGAGCTGTTGAATTCTGGACAACGTGAACCCTTGAAGCATTTGTGATAGAATTTGCCATCGACACAAGTACCTCTTTTAACGAAGCTGAAAGGAAGTTCGTCAAAGGACCAAGGGGTAAGTACCTAAATTCATTTAGTCTGCAAATTAAAATTCTCTTGGTTGAGAAGGCATATTGCTTATAGAATCATATTGCTAGATTTATTTTTACTAACCTATGTTTGGAAGTGAAAGTAACTTCGACGAGCAAAGTGGTTTGCTGCGAAGCGGTAAAAGATACAAGAGAAACCTAGAATCCTATACTTTAGGCCAGAATACCGAGTATACGCCAGAAGACCCTGAATTTGAAGAAACCCCATTTGTTAGAAACCCTCCTATAACTCCGCAGCAAAGATCTGTTACCCCTGAGAACCCGTCGCAGTCTAAAAGTAACCCTAGCCTAAGTATTCTTGTCGTAGGCCAGTCTACCTCAGCAAGTTACCCTCCTCCTCCCCCTCCCCCCCCCCAGATATAAAATGGCCCATATGACTGATGATATCAAGCTCCCAGTCTTGAAAGGAACTGGATCAGAGGATCCAGAACAATTTTGGTTTTTATGTGAAGCTGTGTGGACTGCTAAGAACATTTTGGATCAAGATATAAGAAGAGCCCAGCTGGTCACTTCTTTTAGAGACCGAGCTTTGACCTGGTTTATTAAATTTTCTAGTACTCAGAACCATGACTTGGCTGATATTAAAACAACGATGATCAAAGAATTCAAGAAGCCTAAATCAGAGTCACAGTGTATAACTGAATTGAAAGAGATTCAGCAGAGGCGAGGTGAATCAGTTTGGGACTTTGATCAGAGGTTCAAAGTTCTGCTAGATCAAGTTAGTTTCACTATTGGACCAGCGCAGCATAAATAATGGTTCATTGCAGCCTTATTACCTCATATCAAAGTGCCACTCATGCAACAGAAGGTTGCTGATCAGCAAGAGGCTTTGGAGATTGCCATGAAACTGGAGACAGCTCCTATCGAAGATAATTCTGGCATAGCCCAAATACAAGCACGATTAGCAAAAATGGCTTTGGAGCTGTGCGACATGAAAAAAGGGAAATCTATTTGCAAAGAGGTGTGGTGTACACGATGTAGGACAGAAGGTCACGACAAGGAACAATGTCCTACGCTAAGAAATTACCTGAATATTGGTGTGCCAAACCCATTTAAACCTAATGTTCTATATTATTAGATTTGTAGAACAACTAGCCAGCATCGACCTGAAGACTGCTATCTACTACAAAGATATGTGCAAGTACCTAAGAATCCCTATTGCAAGTTCTGTAAGTCAGTTGGACACAATGAAGAGGAATGTCGCAGCTTTGACCTTATGAGAGAGCGAACATATGATGCTTATAGGGTACAAAACGATGAACTAGGCAATGATGGATATGGTTACCATGGTAGTACATTAGGTCGAGGTACTTTTGGAGGTCGTGGTCATGGTGGTATGCCTGGAAGAGGTCGAGGCCAGGTTGTGTCCTATAATTGTAATCAGGCAGGACATCTAGCTAGAGACTGTCGGAACTCAACTACGACATGTCGATATTGCAGAGCAGTAGATCATGTCATTGAGCAATTCCCATAGCTGATAGCCAAGATACAAGAAAGAAATAGCGATCCTCCTCTAAATATTCAGATTATTAATATAGAGCAAAGACCTATCCTAGCCATTAACGTTGTTACAAGGAGTGGAGCTATGACGCAAGTGTAGAATAAGGAGAAACAACCTGACGAGGCTTGGGTTCGTAAGGCCCCAGAGAAAGTTCCAACCTTAGATGTGGGAAGAGAAAAAGAAACATTTATGGAAGCCAAAAAAGAATTTGTTGATCCGAGCACAGCAGTAGCACCTGCGCAGTAGCATCAACAGTAGTCATAGTCTCAAGAAGCTTCGACAGATAAAGTAAGTACACTGTCGACATTTTTATAGAGTTGTATGAAGCTCTTATGAAATCAAAATGATTTAAATGAGTTACAAAAAGTTATTGCTTCTTGCGAACCTCAACGAAGCTCTGGTAAAGAAAAAACTGTCAATAGAGTTAGAAGAACTGGAAGAGAAATGAGATTGCATGCTCAGATAGGAGAATATGACATGACTGATATCATTTTAGACCTGGGATTAGAAGTAAATGTCTTAACTAAGAAGACATGGGAACAAATGGGAAAACCTACCCTTGAATGGTCCCCTATACAGTTGAGATTAGCCAATCAGCAAAAGATTGTGTCCCTAGGAAGATTCCCCAGTGTCCTAGTAGACATTGATGGAGTTAGTACCTTAGCAGATTTTGAAGTCATTGAAATAATTGATGATAGCAACCCCTACCCAGCATTGCTAGGAATTGAATGGGCAATAGATAATTCTGCGGTAATCAACCTTAAGAGTAGGCAGATGACTTTTGAAGGTAAAGGCTTGAGATTCATAGTACCCTTGGACCCTTCTCAAGGAGAAAGGTACACAGAGCCAGTCAGAGATGAAGATCAGGATGTTTTGGATCATATCTACAACATCACAGCTAAAGAGGAAGACTATGTTAACCCTACTACTAAAGGTATAATGGATTGGAAGTGTGACAGTCCTTGCATGACTGATTCAGATGAAGGCCTAGAGAATTGGCAACATAGACTTTATGAGCTACATGGACATCGGTGTGCAAGAATTACCAAGGCTCTCAGATGGCTTGGTTCACAGATAAGAGTATTGCCTACCTTTGATGGCTTGACAGACCCAGGAGAATTTATTGTACAATTTCAGAGCAAGTACCAGATTCATAGAAAATGGAGACTCTAGGTTCAGCATTCAGAGCCACAGTAGCCAGATGGTGGAATGGTCATAAGCAGTATATTCAGAGTTGGGAAGCTTGTCAAAAGCTTCTTCACCTCAGATTCATGGATCAAACTCAGGAGGTGCGAAGCAGGTTTAATGGTCAGACTAGCCCTCAGGAACATTTGGAACAATGTTATGAAGCATGGAAGCATGTACCTCATGAAGAATGGGTACATAGGTTTGTGCACACTCTGGAACCTGTAGCAAAGAACTGGTATGCAGAGGTGGAGCTTCACCATGGTACTGTAAGTTGGGATAGTCTTGTTGATAGTTTTGTGCTGACATTTTCTATTAATGAGGTTTTCCCTGCTTTGTACGCAGCTGTTAGGATGAACCACACTAAGGTGTTTGATGGTAAATAAACAGTTGAGTAGGAACCTGATTGGAAAGAACAAGAAACCAATGCAGTAGAATGCTATAAGCTCACAATTGATGAGGATGGTGACCCACACAACATCAATATTCCTGAGTCAGAAGGACACTGCGAAGTACATGGACCAGCAGTCGAAGCACCAGAAGTGACTCAGCCCTTGAAGACAAGGCAAGTAAACATTGGGTCAGAAGAAATGCCTAAGTATGCTACTATTGGAGATTATTGGGATGAAGAAATGGTAAGCAAAGTGACCCAACTTCTCCATGAGTATTAGGAGCTATTTTCGACGAACTTCTCAGAAATGAAAGGTATCCTTGGTGATATAGGAGTGATAAAAATCCCTTTGAAACCTGATGCAAAGCCTGTGAAGTAGCTCCCTTATAGGTTGAACCCCAAGTACAAAGAAAAAGTCAGGATAAAGCTAGATAAGATGCTCGCTGCTGGAATCATTGAGGATGTGGAAGACATTCTGTTGCAGGTCGAAGCTTGAAGCCCTGTTGAAGCCGATGTCAGGAAGTGTTGAATATCCTTATTATGGAGCAGCCAGAGTTACTGGTGGTGCTGGAGAAGGACAGGTGTGTCGGAGCTCAAAATCCGACCGTTGAAAAAAATCAGAATTGGCGGCGCCGGTATGTTAACTGCATTAACTGCCTGTAATAATGATATCCTGAGAAATTTAGCACCGTTTGGACAAGATCTTTGTCAGATTTAGTGTCTTCAATGCACAGTTATGGTAGATTTGGTTGATGGATTCTATAAGAAGACACCTAGGCCTGCGAAAATTGCATTACGCATTTCCTTGAGTCTTACAATTGAGTCCATGTCAGATGATTGTGAAGTCTAGGAATTGTTACGAGAGTTCAGGGAGCGAGGTCTACAGAACCTTATCAGCAATCCACCTGCATCTAAACTCCTCCAGTGTTGCATCCACCTATGCAAACATGTTCAACCATGAAGAAATTTAAGGTAGAAGTTCGCTCTAAATGGAACGAAGAAAGGCACAAACCCTCAGGAAAGACTTCGGAGGATCCCAAGATGTATCCTCTTGGCTCAACATAATGGAGGCATGCTGTGTGTCTTATGCAAAAGTACATTGGCATGCAATCACATGGGTACCATTTGTTAAGGACCCAAAGTTGTGGATGGTCAAATGTTCGATAGGACATGAACGACAGGCAGTTCGAGGGATGGAGTCGCTGATAGATTTAGAAGGCCCAATGATTCCCATGACCATCATAAATATTGCGACGGAAGACAGTAGCATAAGGAATATAGGTAGTCTGCTAA
The DNA here is from genome assembly GCA_001517045.1 of Pseudotsuga menziesii. NCBI lineage: Eukaryota > Viridiplantae > Streptophyta > Pinopsida > Pinales > Pinaceae > Pseudotsuga > Pseudotsuga menziesii. The sequence continues at coordinate 337,727 of LPNX010637591.1, read as the reverse complement.
GGATGAAAGGATGAAGCATCAAGCAAGCTGCGGCCATGGTAGAAGTAGCAGAAGGGATGACGATGATGACAGGAATCTAAGGGAGAAGGAGGGCAGGAAAATTAAAGATGATGGTTACAGAGATGCAGAAGGATACAAAACTCGACAGAGTGAAAAAGGATCTAGTAGAGAAGGAGCAAGCAGCCGATAGTAGTTTGCTATCTTCACCAACAAGAGTCTCCCACCAGACAAGCAGCAGAGTGTCCTGAGACGGGACACTGGTGAGTCTTAGGGGCCTGTTGGGGTGCGCACCTTAACGGTCCTTAATTTTGATAACTCCACAGTTTTTGTGGAAGCTTGTAAGCGGAGTTGCAACTCAAAATAGTCTTAGGGGTGTCGGGGTTGATTCAAAGCCCTCTTTTTGTAATTGTCCATAATTTTCGGGTGTAAGCCCATGATTTTGTAATAGTGCACTTGTATAAATAGGCACTCATGTAAAGATGTCAAGATCATCTAATGAAATGAGGATCATATTATGCGGATCTATTTTTGGGTTTTAAGGTCAAGTCCCAGCTATGTGCATGGACGACCTCTGCAGCTGTGTGCGCAGAGGGTTTTGTAAGGAAAGGAACTGTAGCTGTGTGCGTAGAGGGTTTTGTAAGGAAAGGAACTGCAACTGAGTGCGCATCTTAGATATTGTAAGAAAGGAACTGCAGATAAGTGCGCAGTTAGACTTGAAGGGTGGATCTGCGATTGAGTGCGCAGATCAGAACTGCGGTTTTTGTAAAAAGTTGAATAAAAGCGCAGTTTTATGGACATAGCCCCTACACTGGGGGTGAACCATGTTATATCTGGTGTTGTGGTTCTTTTGTGTTGTTTCTGTTATGATTTTATTTTATGCATTGATAAGTAGATAATTGATAAAGTAAGATAACTGCTAAATAATAACTTTGTTGTGAATTCCCAGTTAAGGGTTAAGCAAGAAACTGCTTATTCATCTAACTGCGAAGCTATTTAAGTACAAGTCGAAGCTCTGTATTGTATGATTATTATTTGTTAAGGCTAAATGTACAGTAATATCCCTCTTCTGCTTGTAGAAACCTGGTTCTGTGGCACCCCATAGCTGTTTCGGGTGAGACTAGAACCTGTTCGTAGGTTGTTGCTGAAAGAGCCAACACTGTGGGACTTTTTGTTGGTGCGAAGTTAATGGTATAAAACCTGGGTTTTCCCTAAGCCCAACATTTAATATGCTCCTTGGACGAGATTATGTTTATGCCATGAAATTTTAAGTATCCACACACTTTCGAGCATGCATTTTCCCCATGATGAGAAGATCATGACCATTGATAAACTTTCCTTTGTTAAACCCAATCATCATATAACTACTAGTCATCAGAATTCCCTACTTGTCCTGCATGTTCTTGTGGTTCCTTCCCCTTCGTTGGCCATGTCTGTGGACTCTGGACATCATGCTAAAGTTCAGTCATTTGTAAACCAATAAATTCTTCCCATCATGGGGAAGCTTAAAGGGCATGTTTCCAGTCTTTGGAAATCATGTTGGATACAATCTGAATGTGATCATAGTTCCCATTCTGTGTCAAGCTCGTTAAAAAATGAAACATGTGTTATTGAGCATAGTTTACTTCTGGTTTCAAGCTCGTTAAAAAATAAAACCAACCTTGAGGATAGTCTTATTCCCTTTCAAGCTCGTAAAAAAATGAATTGGGATACTTCAAGCATAGTTATTTTTTGTTTCAAGCTTGTGTAAAAATGAAATAGGTCCTCACAAGCATAGTTATTTTCTGTTTCAATCTTGTGTAAAAATGAAATAGGTCCTCACAAGCATAGTTATTTTCTGTTTCAATATTTTATAAAAATGAAATAGGTCACTATGAGCAGAGTTCCATTTTCATTCAAGCTCGTTAACAAATGAAACATATTTTTCCATTGTCAAGACTTTTAACTTGAACCTTCATTTCCTCCTCCTGTATGACTTGATCCTCTTTCTTCCTCCATACCTGGTGAACCTTTTCCTAGGAGTAACCAAAAATTTAATTGGGTGAATTAGAAGAATAGGAAAACAAAATGAAGCTTGGGGGGCATCTCTCCACCTTGTTTTGGAGTTAAGCCTCTGACCTTTATGCTGGGGAAAGATCCAAACCTCTGGACATTATGTTTGGAGAAAACCTGTTAATGGGTATCATCCTAAGTATCGAACTCTATACATCATGTTGGAAAGGGTCCCACCAATAGGAATCATACCGAGCATAGCTCATTCTCTGTGCAAGCTAATTAGAAAATGAAGCAAATACCTTGAAAATTCTTCCAATTGACTTTCGATCTCGTTAAAAACAGTAAGATGATGTCGAGCATAGTTCATTCTCTATTGTAAGCTTGCTAAAAAATGAAGCAGATCCTTTGAGATTAATTTTCATTTTTCATGCTCTGGTTAAAACATGAAAAGTGGTTTGAGCTTACTTTATCACTTTTTCATGCTATGGCTTCAAACATGAAAAGGTTCCGAGTGATTTTGATACCATAGCCGTGCTTGTTAAAATCAGAGTAAAATTATGTCAAGTATAATTTTATCACTTTTTTGGACTCATAAAACTTCCTACGGAAAAGGAACCACTTGGAGTCATATTTAATCTCTTTTTAGAATCTCTAAATATGAAAATATTGCTGAGTGCACTTGTCACTTTCATAATCGTAAAATTATTTGAAAGGTAATCTTCTCGATGGTATTTTACCCCTTTTTTGGATCATTTAGACTATTTATGAAAAAGGTATACACTAGCCAACCATTGACTAGAAGATTTCTCCTATGTTATTTTATCCTTTTTTGGTCTTAGGGGGACTAAATTTATGAAAAATTCCATTTTGGAGTCTTCTTTAGATCTTTTTAGAGTCTAAACATGAAAAATCGTCGATTTTTCTTTCTTTGGGATTGTAAAATTACACATTGAAGGACCCTTTCTAAGAACAAATCCCTCCTTTCTTAGGTTTGTAAAACATGTGAGATTGGACTCATCCTATAATGAGCTATATAGAGCATTTGTTATCCTTTTCTAGCTTGTTAAAAATCAAAGAGGTACTCATATATCATGATGGGGAAATTAAGGGAATGGGAAGATATGTTGATTTGTATTAATGGTAGCTTATAGTCACCCTTGAACATGGAACCTGTCTGCTTTTCATTCGAATAGTTGGGTAATAAAATTGTCCTCAATTCATACTGATTCCATGAGTCCTTTTTCCTTTGGGTCATCTGAAGAATGCCTCAGTCATTTGTTTCATTATGTCTGGTCTCTGCTTCATTGAGTTAATGCTACCAAGTCACTTGTCATGTCGTTATATGTATGAAGGAAAGTATTTTTATGGAATAAACCTTTGCAGTCATTAAGCCTTCCATTGTGTCAGTTGTCCCTGTAATAGTATCTCATGTTTACCTTTACACCCTTGTGTTAGTTCACATTTTACATCACTTTCCTATGCTGGTTTCATGTCGATGATGTGGTGTTGTACAGGACATTTCACCCTTGTAACCTAGGGTTTGGGGTTACCAACTTACTATTAGACTTCCAGACAATCAACTTTTATAGAAACTGGAATGAGAATAGGAAGATATCTTGGCTTACCCGGTTTATAACGGTTAATCCAAGCTTGGTCTTCTCTCGCTCCAATCCTCTCCAAATATTCTAGGGATGCTTCTCTTCACCTGCAAAGAGCCAATTATTCAAGAAATATCTCATATATATATAAATCATAGGTTATATGAAAAGAATATTAATAACATCATTGAACATATTCAATAAACCAATATACATGAGACAAGCACAATACAAGATTGGAAGAATAATTCTATTTATTAACAAAAGGTGAATAGGTAAGAATACAACTCAGCTTCTGACACAAGGACTCCTCTGCAACCGAGGAATCTAAGTTCTACTACTACAAGAATCTGAAGGTATACCACCAGCATAACTTTTCTCTCCAAAAAATTGATTGATTAGCCCCATCCCAAGGCCTCTATTTATACTTTGGGAAATAGAGAGGTTTCGAAGGTTAGGATGGTTGAGACAGTTGGGATAGTTATGGACTAGGGACCAACTATTCTCATCTAATCTTGATTTATATTTTTTAAGATCGAATTAAGTTATACGCGAGTATTAATATAGGCAAGTCGCGTATGATACGCGTGTAGCTCAAAGGGAACTCATGTATGCAAGGTATACGTGAGTTGCAATTCATATTGTGAAAAATTCAAACCAGTAAGTGAGTAATTCAAACCACAAGAGAATCTAGGAGTGTTAGTGAGGTTCACAAATCAAATTTGGGTGCAAGATTCAGCAAAAACCACCAAATTACAGATAAATTACACACGATGATAGCTGTAAACAAGATAATTTTGGACTGTCTAACTATGAAATTGTTATTAACAGGTTTATAAATACATAATAAGAGTTTTTAATGGATTTGGAAGCCAATTGTGAGCAAATAACCCGAAATTTCCAAATTGGCATCAAACCCCCCTAGGTGGGCCAATCTCATCCCAAATATCTCCAAATGGACATGAATTGATGAAGTGACATGGATGATGTGTTTTGGGTCAATTATTACACCTTAAATAGTGTGGGTGTGTAAAACTGGATGGTTTAGAGTCTCAATGCAACATTAATTGCACCAAATCAAGCCAAATTTGGGCAAAATCCCACTCTAGCGCTCCAAGTCAACTTGCCTATCCACATTCAATGAATGGGAGTGCACCCAAAATGATGGATGTGCATGTGTGTCTGTTTTACTAGGATGTGGTACCCATGTGGGTCATATAACCTCAACTTGACATGGAATATGTCCACCTAAGCACCCCTAGTCCACCTCATAGTGTATTAAAGCTTAAAAAGCAATAAAATTGACTAATTAGTGTAACTAAGGTACTAATGATGGATTAATTTTATAACACCCTCCATTAATCCAACAATTTATTATGCTCACAAAATGATGAAGGCCTTGGCAACAATGGCTCAAGTCACCTCAAGTACATAATCAAAAATTACAATTTTTATTTGTCCATGTGAACCGAGGAAAGAAGGAAAACCTTATGGGAAACAACTTCCCTAAAAAATGGACATGGGGCTGGACCTGAAATAATATAACAGAAAATTACCATCCCTCACTCACCCCAAGCAAATATCTCAGGTAAGTGAAGGTCTTCTCAATGAAAGCCTTGGCAAAAATGTTAGCAGTTTGCTCGGTGGATGGGCAATACTGCAGTGAGATCACCATGTCATGCACTAATACCTGAAGGTAATGCATGTGTATCTCTATGTGCTTTGTACTATGCCTCTATACTAGATCAGTAGATATCTTTATGGCACTCTGATTATCCACCCAAATGTTGGTTGGAGAATCAATTGTGACACCAAACTCCCAGAGAATTCCTTGCAACCAAACACACTATGTTGCAGCATTGGCTGCTGCCCTGTATTCGGCCTCTGCTGATGAAAGTGAGAGGGTGTGTTTTTTATTACTTGACCAGAAAATGGTACCTTCAACAAACATGAAGAAAAAACTTTATGTTGACTTTCTGTCAATTGCATCACCGGCCCAATCTGAATTAGAAAATCAAGCTAGTTGAAGTGAGGAACTAGCTGTGTAGTGCACCTTGAATTTCTTAGTTCCATGGACATACTGAAGAATTATTTTTGAAGCCCTCCAATGGAGCTCATGTGTCTGGTGCATATGTTTTGCTACAGCACTCACAGCATAACACAAATCAGGTCTTGTATGAGTGAGGTTGAGCAAGCTTCCCACTAGTTGCATGTAGAGTGTGATATCCACCATTAGGGAATTGCCAAATTCATACATTTTAATACCAGAAATAAAGGGAGACTTTTCTGCCTTACACTCAGCCATATTAAAATTCTTCAGCAGGTCTGAATCATACTATGGCTGACTTAGCATGATTCCCTTACCATTTTTCTCAATTTCTAAACCCAAAATTTGCCTTAGCAATCCTAGGTCTGTCATAGCAAATTCAGTGTGCAAAGAGTTCTTAATTTGTCCAATTGAATTGGTGCAGCTAACTGTAATAATAATATCATAAAAATAAAGAACAATTACCTTCAAATCAACATCATTTTTATGCAAATACACATTAGGGTCTGATTTGCATCTTGTGAAGCCAATTGAAAGCAAGAAATCATCCATTTTTGCATACCAAACCCTGGGGGCTTGCTTGAGTCCATACAATGATTTTTTAATCCTACATACCAATGAAGTATCCTATTGGAAACCTTTATGCTTATGCATATAGATATCCTCCTATATCTCACCATGCAAGAATGCACTCTTTACATCCATGTGGTGAACTTCCCAACACTTACTAGCTGCTAGTGCAAGAACTAGTCTTATTGAGTCCATCTTTGCAACCGGTGCAAAGGTCTCTATGTAATAAAATCCATGGAATTGGGAATAGCCATTAGCCACTAATATATCCTTATGTTTTATATCAGAACCATCAGCAGCAATTTTGGTCCGAAAGATCCATTTACATTGAACAACTTTCCTCTTGGGAGGAAGGGGAACCAATTCCCATGTATTGTTCTCTTGGAGGGATTGAAGCTCATATTACATTGCTGACTTCCATATTGGGTCTGTACAAGATTTCTGATATGTCTAAGGATAAGAAATGATCAGCATGTAACAGTGCTCAGAAAGAGCACTATCACTTGCAACAGAAGCCTTACTAGTTTGTGATCTAGTTTTCTTAGGGTCTTGGGGATTGCCTACCAATTCCCCAACTGCTTGTACAAATTTTTCAGCCCATTTGGGCCTAGATGGTTATCATATTCAGAAACATTTACATCATAATTATCATAAAAAATATAGCATGTATCATCACTTACATATTCGAATGGTTGAGGAGAGGAGCAATCCCTTGGTGCAAGTTCGAAATCAGGAATTGGCTCTTCTTCGAATTTGACACTTCTTTCAACAAATGTTTTTCCAGTGGATGTGTCAAAGATATTGTACCCTTTGGTTTCCTCACCATATAAAACCATGATATACTCCTTTCTTTGTGGTTTCAAGGATTTCCTTTTCTCTAAAGGGATTCTTGCCCATGCTTTTGTCCTGAATATCCTGAAATTTGAGACATTTGGTTTTTCACCAAACCATGCCTCATAGGGTGTCATTCCTTTCACTGATTTGTGGAAGGCTCTATTTTGAATGTGAGCAGCACAGTTGATGGCTTCAGACCATAGATTGGGATTAATTTCCCTCACTTATATCATGCAAGTTTCCATCTCTTTGAGAGATCTATTCTTTCTCTCTGCCACACCATTTTGTTGTGGTGTGTAGGGAGTTGAGTGTTGCATTTGGATGCCACTCTCCTCACAAAGTTGTTGTAGATTCTTATTCACATATTCCTTTCCATTGTCAGTCCTAAGGAATTTTATCTTCTTCCCACTTTGATTTTCGATTAGTGCTTTCCAAACCTTGAGTTGCTCAAACACCTCAGATTTCAATTTCAGAAAATACACCCAGCAAAATCAAGAGTAGTCATCAATGAATGTAAGTACATAACTAGATCCACCATATGAGGGAGTGGGTAGTGGAACAATCAAATCAGAATGCACCAACCCAAATGGTTGTGTTTCTCTCCTTTCCTTCCCCTTCTCGTAGCTCTACTCAAGATGCTTCCCAATCACACATCCAATACATGCTCCAGTAGATGTCTGAAATTGTGGAAGACCTTCCACCATTCCTTCTTTGTGCAATGTTTGGAGATATCTGTAATTCATGTGGCCAAACCTCTCATTCCATAGTTTGGAAACCTCATTGGCATGTGAGTGAAGTTCTTGATCACTATAATTAGGGAGTAAATTAGAGAATTTGTACATTCTCTCATGATGATCAGCATACCCAACTGCAACAACTTTGTCTGTTGAGATTTCAGAAATCTCTACAGAGTCAGGAGTAAATATTACTCTCTTTGGCTCTCCTATATGGGTCATCTGGTAGACTGAAAAAAAATTTGGTGCAAGGTCTGGTACATACAGTACATCATTGAATAACCCATGGTCTAAATCAATTCTCCCAATCCCTTTGGTCTGGAGTTCAGAATCATCTCCCATTCAAACTGTTAGGCCAAAATTCGAACTCATGGAGGAGAAGAATTCTCTCCTAGATACCATATGCCTAGAAGCACCTAAATCAATAATAAAGGATGAGGAATTATAAGTACCTACCACGAATGGATGGCATTTCTCCTTGCCTTCACTTGAACTCGAGTTGCCATCTTTCTTCCTTGTGCTATCAGGGAATGGAATGTTGTTCTTCTCCAACAGCTGCACCATGGTGTCTATGGTTTTTTTCATGCATGATCTCTCTAGATTCAATCCCTTGTGGAAATAAGTGCATTTTTCCTTCTCTTTTACTTTCTTCTCCTTTTCTTTGGGTGGATTCGTAGCTCCCTCAGTGGATTTGGGTTTTTCTAATTTCTTCTTGTTCGACAACTTCAAATTCTTGGACTTGGGCTTGCCCTTTGCTGAATTCAAAGCCCCCACTGCTAGTGCTTGATTTTTGGTCTTGATGGAACCCATTTGGACCAATTTTTCCTACTCTTGAGTGATTGACTCCATGAATTTTGCTAGGCTTGGCATTTTCCAGTTTCGAAGGGTGAGTTTTCCCGAGTGAAATGTGCTCACAAAGACAGAGAACTCTAGCCCCAACTTTGAAAGTATAGACAAGATCAGCTGATCTTCCTTATTCTCAATCCCACATTATTTTAACTGCAATAAAATTGATTTGAACTTGGTGAAGAAGTCTTGGATTGTATCATAGTGCACTGGGATCAATCTTATCAGCTCATTCTCAAGATGGTGACCACGTAGCTCATCAGTTTTGCCAAATAGAGACTCAAGCTTCTCCCAAAACTCGCTTGGTGATGTCAAAATGTCAAGGTGGGAAAACAACACTATTGATATGCCCAGACACAACAAACCATATGCTTCATCCAATTTTTTAAAATAATTGGATTTTTCTACAACAGAATTTGGTTCCACTTCAGTGCCCATGGTAACTCTGAAAAGCCCCTTGGCTCTCAATTGAATCACCATCTCTGCCTTCCATTCAAAGAAGTTTAAAGGTGTTATCATGATGTGGGTATCCTCCATTACTACCTATGCTGATGATGGTGAAATTGCTAACTGGTTTACACACAACAATTCGATTTTATTTGGAATTCACTAACAAAGCAACTCAAATCCACTAAGAATTTGGTCTGCAACTCAAAAATATCCAACCATCTCTAATACCATGTGAGAAATTAGAACCATCAAGTGAGTAATTCAAACCATAGGATAATCTAGGAGTGTTAGTGAGGCTCACAAATCAAATTTAGGTGCAAGATTTAGCAAAAACCATCAAATTACAGATAAATTGCACACAATGATAGCTGGAAGCAAGATAATTTTGGACTGTATAAATATGAAATTGTTATTAACAGGTTTATAAATACATCATAAGAGTTTTTAATGGATTTGGAAGACAATTGTGAGCAAATACCCCAAAATTGCCAAATTGGCATCAAACCCCCCTAGGTGGGCCAATATCGTCCCAAATCTCTCCAAATTGCCATGAATTGTTGAAAGTGGCATGGATTCTATGTTGTGGGTCAATTATTACACCTTGTATAGCATGGGTGTGGAAAAATTGATGGTTTAGAGTCTCAATGCAACATTAATTGCACCAAATAAAGCCAAATTTGGGCAAAATTCCACTCTAGCGCTCCAATTCAACTTACCTGTCCACATTCAATGAATAGGAGCACACCAAAAATGATGTATGTGAATATGTGGCTTGTTGACTAGGCTAGAGTACCCATGTGGGTCATAGAACCTCAACTTGACATGGCATATGTCCACCTAAGCAGCCCTAGTCCACCTCATAGTGTATTAAAGCTTAAAAAGCAATAAAATTGACTAATTAGTGTAACTAAGGTACTAATGATGGATTATTGTTATAACACATATACTCACGTATGATATGTGAGTTGCAATGCACATACTCACGTATGCAACCCAAAACTCAGAATAAAAATATATAAGGCTGGTTTGAGGATAATGCATCAAAGGTCATGCACATCTATAGTGTTTTGGCCACTTCAATCCAAATTGTCCTTTTTTGTACCGACATGATGAATGTCAGCACTTGGATGTAGAAGTTCCATTTTTGTTGATAACATGTGGAATGCATCATGGCCCTCCTTCGATGAGTCTATTCATGTCAGCATCAACACATTATCCAGGAATTAGACTTATAAACTAGTTAATACCTTGGGTCCTGCATTCCTTAATGGCATGATTCCTCGCTTTTGACAATGGTTTTGAATAATTGATCTATGATCAAATGATTTCATGGATGTTTGAATCCATCTCATCTATTCACATTTATCAGAATGTACTAGGATACCTTGGGGATCATTCTCATTACCAGTGATTTCCCTCACACTTTTTAACAGTTTACATCATTGACCGATAATCAAGTGGTTTCTACCATGTTTGACTCCAATTCCTTTATTCACATGGATAGAATCATATCGTTATGGGTTTTAGTTGAAGACCTTGGGGATCCTTTATGTACTTTACCTAGGTTGCAATGGAGATTGTTTGATGTAATGTCACATATATCCACATCGTATTTGTTGGGGGTTATGTTATGATTGTTTCGTAGATACACATTGTATTAGTTGGTGAATATGATTTATACCTTATTTTGATGACATGGATCCACTTTTTTGTTTTCAGTGGACATATCAGTGTTTACATGGATCTGCAATGTATTGGTCAACAACCATGTTTTGCGTCATTGGGATGATAAATTCTTGTACTGGAGAAAAGTCCTTATTTGTTGTTGACATAGTTCAAATTGGTGGTTCCTTGCAGGGTATTTTTTAAGGATTCTAATATTATACTTAAGTATAGTATCCTATGCAATTGTTTTGGATTGAAAAAAACACATTTATAGATAGGTAGGTGAATATTAAATATGAAATGTACAATTAACACTGAAATGTGTAAATTTTGGCAAATACTATGATAAAAAAACATATTTTATGTAAATATAGGAGATATTAGAGACTAAAAATGACCAAATAACAAATATATTGTTTGAAAAAAAAACAAAAAATAGCCAATTGGCGAAATTTTGCCCCTAAAAATTACCCTGGTTCCTTGCCTCGATCCCTTTAACCTTTATCCAAAAAAGTATTTCACTTATCCCATTCCTCTAGATTTATACTTTGGGGGACAATTTGTTACACATAATTTTCGTCCTCGTCATGATCACAAACCTTGTACACCTTTTCCTTGCCTTAAACCTTGAAGTCCTTGGCCAAAACTCTTTGGAAGATGATATTTTTGATGTATTTTCCCTTTGAAAAATCCTGTTTTGAGAGATTTATTCCCTTTTCTCTCTTACAAGGTGTAGAATCCCCCCACTAATGCTCTTTGCATCACTATAGGGTACAATGGTGTTGCACTTTGCTTGTGTACATGGTGCGACTCTGACTATACGAATGGAAAAAGAATAATCTTTGAAAAGTGTCTCAAATAAGACCCCCATGGGGGTTTATACCTTCCATTTAGGGTGGATATCACTCGCCTCCCAAATTAGTAGGATACCCCCACCTTCTCCTCCTCATCTCTTTTGGCCTATAAATGAAAGCTTCTCTCATTGGATAGGGGGGGTGGAATCAAATTAGCTAAATGCTAGAGGAATGAAACCATAAGTCTAATAATTTTGATAAGGCAAGGCCATTTTGGAATGAATCTTCAACACCAAGGCATCGTTTAGTTGTAATTCTTTCCCTTTTTCATAATTAATGCAAATATGTATTTCTTTTCCCATAAATAACATGTAATGTTATTTATTATTTTTCTCCTTGGTCATTAGCATAGATATATCAAATTATCTTGTTGATTTTACTTTGTTTCTTGTCCTTTGTATCTTTTGCAGGTATCTCCTCTTCATAGTTGGATTACAAGAGATTCAAGAAGACAAGGACAAGCTTCAAATAAAGGTATGAAATATTTATATTCAAGTAGTTTGATGATTTAGGGAAATGTTTGCATGGGCGTGTGTGTTTTGTTCTATACCTAAACCATTTAGACTAGGGAAACAATATTTGTCCGCATTGATTGATAATTTTCGATAACACCATTAGAGTTTATTGGTTGTTTCCTTGCTTTTGTTAGCGGTTTTTATAAATGGATTTTATTCAGAGGGTATTTTTCATATACTACTTTCATTGTTATTGGTTCGTGTACATCTTGTTCATCCGAGCTCTTCCAAATAATCCATCCTAGTTGCAGAATTAATGTCGGTTGATGTGTAATACCCTAATCCCTCCTTCCAACATATCTCGTTCCATCGAATTCAAATCATCTATTATGGAATAAGGATCTAGAGTCACATGAATACCTTGATACTTGAAGTCATTAGTGGGAGGTTCTCTCATCATCAATAGTTGAGAATACATCAGTGTCCCTTAATCAATGGATCCTTCACGTGTTCGACCCCAACACCTTTATTTGCACTTGTTGAATGTGCTCGGTACCTTAACACACATTTTCATCATTGATGGGTTGTCTCGCATCTATTAACTGTATACTTTAATGACTGGTAATCAGACAATGTTTCATCATGTTTAACTCCAATACCTTTATTCACGTGATGGGACAAGTACCATCGATGATTTGTGTAAAATACCTTAGACTATGGTGGCATTCTCATATATACTACTACTTTTGATCATGATAGTACCTATGGGACCCCAGTTCTAACGAGAGAGCACTTTGTACTATAGTATGTACCATACATATTCACTTAGTTTGGAGACTAGAATCCACTGTATATTTTAGGTGGCTATGACCACTTCTAACATATGTCTATCATGTATTGCCTATTCATGGCCATTGTATGTATATGTACCGGGACTGCTATATACTTCATATTTGAATTCATGTATTCAAATTCAATATTGTAATATGCTAATGAGTGGCTAGTTCTTCTGACTGGATTTTCATTACTCCACTTCTTGGATTGATAATGTATTTCGGCCATCGTTATTATCCCCCTAACCTCACACATGAGGGGGCATATGTTATAGCATGATTTTCCATACCTACACAACATGTCTTGATGGCCTGGGCTTGTCCCAATATAGATTCAATATATTCCCACTGCTCAGTTAAAACCCTTAAAACCACATCTTTATTGATACACGTGGGTCAGTAGTTCTACAACCTGCGTACACACAACTTGCTCCATTATGACCCACATACATCGGGTTTTGTGTTCAAAAATAAAAAATATTTCATGATTTCCTTTCCAAGTGGGGTTGATACGATCCTTGGCCTTCCATATGCTAGGAAACACTTGAATTCAACCCTCATCTCCCTTTTGAGGGATATATATTGAGCCATTGCGAAACATTATAGAGGAGAAACTTAGAGAGCAAGTAATCTATAGTGAAATTATGCCCTATTTCCATTTCCTTGAGTCTACATCCCTTTATCCTTGTTCAATTGAACCCTCCGTGTTCATCTCCCAAGATTAATTTATCTTGTAGAGGAGGAACACAATGACTCCTTATACTTTTGTGCTTGCCATTGCATGGAGGATTGAAGTGGTGGAGGCCCAGGAGGAGGAAATTAGTTTCTTGGTTTTGAGAAGTTCATTAATTCTTTAATGAACTTCCCAGTCTTCCACAGTCATCCAAATAACTTCCTGTACCTTATCATTACCGTTCCTCTTACATCTCTGCATGAGGTTCCATAGCTCATCTACCTCCTCATCCAGTTTGTTTATTTTTTGAAATTGTCCTGTCTGGATTCCCTCCTCCACTGTTACCTTCATTTTCTCAAAAGTATAAAGAACTTCCAAATCCTTCCTCCATTGCTGCAATACAATAATTTCATTGCCACACCTTTCAACATCTTCATCCCAATCTTGAGCTGCCATATTGTCTCTCAAGACAATTTCTTCCTTTGCATTTTCCTTTAGCAAATGAAAGGAAATTTTACTACCATGAAGCAACCATGCTTCATCATTCACCATTCCAACTATCAATTTGTAGAATACCTCTAACAAAGTCAGCAAATAGGTATGTAAAATATAGACATTCCACATGTCCATGATTTTACCTTCATCTTCATCCTCTTCAAACTGTTGGAAAATGTTCAGCAACTTTCCTTCTGTTCCACTTGTGTAACCTACAATTAAACACATACTATCAGTTTAAAAAACATATGGCACTTCATCCTCAACTAATTCCTTCTCCTCCATCTTTTAATGCTGCACTACTTCTTCAAAATAGTCTTTGAGATCCTCGGTAGACCTCACTTCAATATCCTCTTCTCCCATCTCATACTGATATGAACACCTTGCCATGTCCAAGAGTTTAATAGAAAAATCAGTATCATCATCCTATTTCTCTTCTTTAAGGTACACACCTTCCCCAGGTTCACACATCATGTGAACTTCCTCATGCTTAGTTTCCCTGAGCCTTTCCTCTTTCTTCACCCAAACACTATGATTGTGCTTGATATCCCTGGAACATAACCTCTTTATAGGCCATTGCACCTTCTTCTTCATATCACATCCATAAGACTAACCTTCTATAGCTTCCTCATACAACAGTTTAGTCACCTTACTAAGACTTTCCTTCAGCTCAACAACCTCTCTGTCAAATTTGCTTTGACTCATCCTCTTGACACCACTTGCTTGGGCATATTCCCTTGTTCTACCATGGATTCCTTTCGAACCCTTTAGATGAATTTAAGTCACCATCTTCCATACCTCCTCCATGAGCTTTCCCACACTCATGATGAACTGCAAACAATCCTACCCTCTCAACACGTCATCAAGATTCCTCCTACTTTACCTATTGGCATTCTTGTTTCTCACACAGAACCTTCGAACACTTCCTATTCTCTCTACAGGATTGAGATTTGCATTCATTTCCTATAGCACTCTGCTATGAGGGTTCCCATACCATAGTATCCTTTTCATTCCTCTATTCAGAAATCAACATTCTAAACCCAAATTACAAATTAATATTACAAGATTCCTCTCTCACATGAACTTTTCCTTTCTCCTTCATAAATTCTACCCACAATCTCAACTGCGGAATTCCTCAATAGGAAATCTCTTCCTGCTCTGATACCAAAATTGGTGTAGGGGTTCAGACCAAAAACAACCCAACAAGAACCTCTAGGATCTTTAGCTTCCTACACTTGGCAGGATCTCCAAGTTTAGCTTTAAATGCCAAATTCCACACTAAAATTGCCTTCCCGCAATTTTCCTTCCGCCTCTGCCTTTTCGCAACAGCCATTCTACAACTCCGTTTCTGCATCCACCTTTCCGCATGAAGGATGCAAGATCTCTATTTTCCAAAATTGCTCTCCACAATTATGTATCCGCAACTTGGAATGCAGGATGCGGGATGTAGAACTCCAAATTCCCAAAGTTGCACCTCCGCAACTTTCCGCCCGCAATATTTTCCGACTGTTAGACTTTTTTTCATTGCGGCCTTCACCACAACCATCTATTTTAATTTTTATGTGAATCACCCAAACCTTGGCGGATATTTTGTCTCCCTCACAACTCTAGTTGTGGATTCCTCCTGGACCGTCAGATCTACATCTGTGGATCTAATCCCCCCTGTCTGTTTTCTGCAAAAAATTGTTAAGTTAGAAAACTTGTGTTCTGTGTGGATTTGATCAAAGAATTGATCAATATGACTTTCAACCTATTCAATCCATTAGTATAGTCCTCCTATGCATGAATCTACCCTATCCTTCAATGATTCCAACAAAATCCAACTC
The DNA here is from genome assembly GCA_001517045.1 of Pseudotsuga menziesii. NCBI lineage: Eukaryota > Viridiplantae > Streptophyta > Pinopsida > Pinales > Pinaceae > Pseudotsuga > Pseudotsuga menziesii. The sequence continues at coordinate 321,855 of LPNX010637591.1, read as the reverse complement.
TTAAACCAACAATTGTAGATAAATCTACAAATATTCATGAAAACGTCGAAATTGCTCTGCATAGATACACTGCTCAAATTAATGCATACATCTAGACTAATAGCACTTAGAACACATGGCTAACTTCTATTAGGGAAATAAAATCAAATACACAAAAATCTTGGCCCTCTTTCATCCTCCTCAAATATTTACAAGTCGGTACAGACACAAGTCTGTCCGCCTCTCTGCAAAATGCAGTTTTCTTTTTAAATATGGAACCCTTTCAACCTATACAACCTAGATATTTAATTTAAACTATTACCCCCATCACTGAGTGGTCCCGTAACCTAAAAAAAAACCACTACAATGCATGATGAAACCCCCCTGTCCAAAACAAATAGAATGCGGCTTGATCTCCACGCATGGAGTCATGGCTCGCTATTATTCCTATAGCGCTAACAACCTATGACTAAGTAGAATGACTCGTCACTATCTAAAATATTCATAAAAACATAGGTTATTTACAACGTAATAGTCTAGGGACTATTAAATCAAAATGTGTAGACCCCTTCCTAGGCTTGATCTATCATTAAACTTGGAATTTGAAATGGAGAGCAGAATGCTCCTGCATCAAAGTGCCACCAGTAGTCTCCAACAGTTGACTCCAGTGGGTACTCAGTTATGCTCTGAGTCCCATCAGTTAGTTCCCTCCCAGTCACTCTAGTGCTAGTTTCCATGATTCAAGGGAGGTTGGGAGGATTTAATCACCTACCCTCTTCAGTTAACTGCTTGTAGAATGAATCATTGATCTAGATTTGCATTAGTGAGATATAGTGGTGATTTTCCCACACAGAGTTAGCTTCGGAGTCAGTCCAGTTTAGTAGATTCAAATCCTATATTAGGCATTCAAATTATACTATTAATATTACCATTCTATTACATATAAAATACTAATTAATGGATGTAATATCATGATTCCAATTTTGTCTCCATGTGTGTGAAAATTTTCCTTGAATAATTGAGCAGAGTTTACTGAATTTTCTCTCTCTTCTGCAACCTTCATTCTCCATTGAAATCACGCATGCCTAAAGATCCTATGCTTCATTGAATTTTACATGGTATCAGATCTAGTATTCAGGCCAACAACAAAACTTAGAAACTTCCATTGATTCACCATAAGCAATTGGGTTCCACATAAATCATGGAATTATTTCCTTTCTCCCTTTGGATTCTGTCCATAGAAGTCTATCCAGGCATGATGCACCTAGAGAAAGTGCACATGTCTAAGTGGAGAGTGTTTGATTTGGTTTTATTGTGAATTGGAGTGTTTTGCAAGTAAAACAATTTCTATGGATTTGATATTAGTTCCTCCTCTATCACCATTCAATTATGTTGAGTGGAAATTGAAGATGGTTGCATATCTCAAGAGACATGAGGTCTTTGATGTATATATTGGAGTTGTGGAAGTTTTAGAATATGATGATGAGAATTCTATTTGGTTCAATGACTATGATAGGGCGTATGGAGCCATGTGTCTATCCTTTCCTCCTAGAATGTGCTATCTCATTGACACTGTTGAATTCCCAATTGAAATATGGTCCAGATTGGATAAAGAATTTAGCTAGTAGACTGAAGAGATTAGTAAAAATCATTGGGAGAGTGCATCTTAAATCTCCTTGCAATATCCTCCATTCTCCATTACTTATCATGAATATGGAGTTCTGCAAGATGAAGAAATCATAGAATCTTCAACTTATTCAATTCAAATTTGTGAAAGTCTCCTTGATGAGACTTCTTCTACTGTTGCTATAGAAGTATTTGAAAAATTTGATGTCTCATGTTTTCATGCAGCTACTCTAGAAGAGGATATTAAAAATTCCATTGGTTAAGAAGAACTATCTTTCCATCCTTCTCAATCATTCTCCCATGATTCTTCTATTCTAAATTTTGAGCAAAATTTTCCAGTAATTGCTCAAGGAGATGAAGAGAAATTCGATTTCTCTCTCTCCAATCATGCTAATGTTGTGCAGAGAAGTGATATTTTGGAAGAAACATCATATTTTGAAAGTGATCCATTCACCCTCACTTGTCCAATTCTTCCAGTAAATTCTTGCTTGATCACTTGCACCAATTCTCAGAGTTTTGTTGAAGAAGGAGAACATTGTGCATTTGCCATCTCAGTGGTGCAATTGGGAATTTTGATGGATGTTACAACTGATTTTACCACACATGGTGGATCACACATTTATGGCCTTCCCTATCCCTCTGCAGATTCTTTGGACCCCATGGACCATTGTTGTACCTTTGATGTTTCCAATATCATCCCTAAAAACATGCGTTATTTGCCATACACGACTTTTAAACCTATTCTTGTGTATATACGTGGATATGACCCTTAAACCTGCGTACATTGGGATGTGTGCAAAAGGTAAAAGAGTTTTGGAGTTTTCCTTGATGTGGATCTGAGTCACTTGTCTCTTGGCCTTCCATATGCCTTGAGATCGCTTAGATTTGACCTTCCATTACCCCATTGAAGCACTATATAAGGAACCCTTTGGATACATTGAAAGGGGAGGAATTGAAGAGCAAGAAAACTATAGTCCATTGTTGCTGGAGCTTATACTTGAGTCTGCATCCCTTTGTCCCTTGGATCACTTTGTGTTCTTCCCAAGCTTGCCTTTTCTTGTGAGCTTGCTATTGAGAAATGGAGGATTGAAGTGGTGGAGGCCTAGGTGGAGGACTCAGTTTCTCCAGTTCGCAGACGTGCCGACAGAGGTTGTCACCATTGTAATCTCTGATTTATGTTAATAGAAATATATTTTCCTGTCCAATAATGTGTATTTAAATGAATATTGAATCCATGGATGCTTTTAAATGCTTATATGCTATTTATTATATATGCTAGAGTAGGTCTAACACCATTATATAGCATGCTTGTCTTGTTTGCTGAATGTTGAGAGAGCAAATTGCTAATACAAGCGAGAGTGGAAAAGCTCAACGGGGATCTACATCAACCATCCGGAATAAGGTATGTTTCGAGATCCTTTAGTGTTAGATGTTTTTTTCTCTTACATATGGGAAATGATTGGTTTCTGTGGTTACTCTGTCTATTGTGGTACCCCAAGCCATAGGAAGTTTTCTCCGTAATAGAATTGGTGACCATACTGGGGAGTTCCTAGTCATTTCCTTTGGGGGTTTTATTGGCATTCAATGTTCTTGAATTGCTCTAATTTCTCTATTTCTAAGTCGGGTCTAGGGGCATGTTTTCCTAGTAGTGTTTGATAGGAGTGAATTTTGTCTCATCTTGTTTGTTTACCTTCTTTTTGATCTCTTTTTCTTCCTGTACGCAAGTTTTGTCTTCACAGTCGTGTGTACATGTGGTTTTTACTAGGATATCTGTGTATATATGCGGGTTTTATGCACATAGTCATGCATTCCCTGAGTTTTTCCTTTTTGGGGAATATTAAGTGTTGTTGGGTGAGTTTGGATAATTGCTGAGTCTTCTTGGATGCTTCTGGAGTCTATGTACACCTCTTTTTCCAATCAGAGACGCTTGTTAGTTTGAATTTTTTGAAAATGTTCTTGTCATTTCATTTTCTATTTTTGGTTTTGTGATTAGTGCATTAGGTCTCTTTTACCTTAGTGATTTGCTTGGGTGTTGTCTGATAGTGCTTGCAGAGTCTGGGGGTTGTAGAGTCATACTTTTTCTTTATTATCTCATTTTAATTCAAAAAATACAAAAACATTTTCTTTTTGCATCATTATGCATTGTTGCATTTTGCATTTTGCTTGGTACTTGCATTAGGTTTGCTTGGAGAAGTATTAGTCAGATTTTCATATAGGAATGATTGCATTCATTTGAAGGAAAATTTTGCACTTCACGTAGTAGAATACCCCATTTTTTCATTCAACACAGTGCATTTGCATTGATTGTTAGGTGTGCATTTTACTTCTTGTTGTGTCATAACATCATTAGTTGCATGACCATTTTCCCTTTTGAGTAATAAGCCAATTAAAATCAACGCATAATAAAATGAATTACACTCTTTTGTTTTATAGGGTGCACCAAAAAGATTAGGTTTTAGGGTCTTGGAATAGTTCACTGTGAGTAAATTCTCCAAGACCACTAAACGAAACATTGATGTGTCTGTCTAGGTGAGAATGTGAAATTCCTTTATATAATTAGTGTTTCTCAGGATCCTCCTCTTATAAGGGAGTTAAGCACAAGACAGTGTGAGCAGTTATTGATTGGGATGACCCCTAGTCGTAACTGATTAGCACCGAAGATATTTCTAGGATTATATTCATATCTGGGGGCTCTTTCGAGAGTTTCAGGGTTTTCTACCTTGCCCATATGGTCAATCCCACCTGCGACTGTCCACCTGAGCATTTATTCTATTGAGGTGACCTTAGTTGCCTTACCTAGGTTGTCGAGGGGGTACTTCGCAGAGGTTATTCTGTAGGTGTCCTGGCCAGGTAGGGGTCAGACAGCACAATCGCTATATGCGTTGAAGCTGAGGACCACTAGAATTGGTTACGAACCTCTGCTTGTTGTGTATGGGAGTCTCAAGCATCTCCTAGGCGAGACATACTTGCTTCATTTGGGAGCTCAAATATCCTACCCTTGTTTGCTTATGATTTGGCTTTACATTATATATGTGTATGCTCTGTGCACGCTAGTTTTCCTAGGGTTTGCGTAATTAGATAGAGTCTTTTTCATTTTTTGAGTCATTGTGGATTTGGGTGCGGCACTTCGTCGTTCTTGTCATTTAGCAGGACTTAGGCCTTCTACATCTCCTCCTCCTCTAGGAGAGAGAAACAGACAGTACAAGCGGACTACTTCTAACATTGATTCAAACATGACGGGAGATCACGACGATGAGATTCCTGAGATGTCTTCTCCACCTCACGAGGTTGGGGATGTAGATTCTACTCCTGTATATGATCCTTCACCAGAAATACCTTCACATTTTGGTTATGATCCCTCATTCACAGGTCACCGGTATTGGTTACCAGGTGACGAGACTCATCATGAACCCACAAGCACTAGTTATATTCATTATGGCATGATTGATATCCTTGTACATGATCCGACACATCATGCCAAGTTAGAAATTGAACCTAGAACTACGCTTGGGGGCACTCCTATTCCTTTCCATGCGAAGATATTTGGAAGCACTAGTCACAATGCACCTTCCATCCCGGTGGTGTAAGCTACCTCACATATCCGTCCTAGACCTAGTGTTAGTAGTCATATGTAGATACCAGAACCGAGACGAGTGACCATAGGGAACACCACTTACATCCCTTCACATGTCCCTTCATCCTCAAACCCTACTACTTCGAATGCATTTTTGACAACCCTTCCTCCCCCTCATTCACATGGTCCTTTGGGCTGGAATATCGCTACTAGTCGTGTTCGTACTACAACTGCTCGCACGGTAGTATCTCAAAGTCAAGTACCTCATGTTGTCTCGGGAGGTCATATTCCTGTTTCTGAATCGTCTCATGGTCCATCGCAAGGATTTCCCCATATCCCTAACTATGGAGCTTCTCATGGACAGTCTTATGGACCATAGTATGGACAGAACTATCAACCCTATGGGTACAGGTATCAACAACCTGCTTACTCTTCTAATTATGGCTTTGTAGCACCACATAGTCAAGGTACACCACATCATAATTCTTCCATGCAACCCTACACAGGTCAAATGGGAGGAGGATATTATGTCCAAGGACATGGTATTTACAGTAATCAACCTTATATGAACTAGAACTATCAGGGAGCGTGGCATAGACCAACTCAACCTAGGCTCCCTTTCCTCACAATGTTGAACTTACCTGACTTATCGAGACTTATGAACGATCTGGTATCTCATGACCCGGCCTGGATGGCCATCCCTAACAAGCTTACCTTGGACATTCCCAAGTTCGAGGGAAAAGCAGGAGAAGATTCTAGTGAACATGTCACTACTTTTCACCTTTGGTGCTCTTCCAATTCCTTACATGACGACTCAATCTGTTTAAGGCTATTTCAACACACCCTCACCGGGCCTGCAATGAAATGGTATATAGAGTTACCAAGGGGGTCATTCATTTTGTTCGATGACCTTGTCATGAATTTCCTCAATCACTTTCAGCTACCCATGCATTACGATGTTGGTACAAAACTCTTGTTGACATTTTGACAAGACAAAGCCACACATATCTCAGATCACATTCAAGAGTGGCATAGACAGAAGAGATTGATTAAAGCCTTTATACCATCGAAATTTCTCCTTGAGTGGTTCCTCGAGTCTTTATTACCTTACATCGCGAAGGATGTTTCTACATCCAAAGTCCAAAATGAGGAACGATCAATCTTTAGGGCACAAGAGTTGGATTTGATCTATGCTCAATTCAAACTTTTGTATGAGATCATACCTAACACTTCGCATTCTAGTTTCGATCCCAAGATCAAGCCTAGACCACATGTTGATGGCATTGTGGGTTGTACAAGTGCCAAACCTATGGATTCGGTTGTGAAACAAGTAAGTCAATTGTATATTAATCAATCCACTTCAGGACAAGCAATGACTTCTTCTCAACCCACCCAAATGACGAGTGTACTTCCCATGCAATCATCGGACTAGAAGGGAAACCAACAGCTCAGAAGGAATAAGAAAAAGGGTAAAAATAATCATAAGGGTGGGAGCAAGAACGAAAATGCTAATTTTAATGACAAGAATGCCCGCAATGCTGGGGGGGACAAGCAGTCTAAACGTAAGGTAAATTTTCCTTGAAAATTGTGTAAGGAGGACCACCTCACTCACTTGTGCCCTCATATGGAAGATTCCTCAAGATTCATAGCACAGGGCCCAGCTATGATAACTAATCCTTTACCCCATAATCAAAATATGAACTCGAGGACCCATGATCCTCATCATGCATCTAGTAGAGATCAAAATCCATCGGAAGCCAATACTGGTCATGGTTGCATCAACATGGTACGTGCTACTAAGGTTGTGACTCGTGCGAAATATTATGGTTCGTCACAACCGGACCTTGGAAAAGAACCCGCTCCACCCGAAAGCCCTTTGCGTATAGAAAACCCTATGGATAAACCTGAAATTGCACCTCTCATTCCTAAGGGATTCCTAAATCATTCGGGGCACAATCCTAATGCTCGAGCCACCCAAAACTATTCCATTGTCGAGGATTTGGGCCAAACTTCTTGTGTGATGTTTGCACTTGAAGTACTTCAGAGTTGTCCTCCGCAAAGGAAAGCCTTGATTTATTCTCTTGGTATTAATGATGATAACTCTTCTTCTGTCATCAATTTTGAAACCATGAGACTATAGCCTCGCTTGCCTTACTAAGTGTCTCTTTTGATTCATGTAGAGTGTCTTAGTATGATCGTCAAATGCACTGTGATTAATGAAGGCGCTACTGCTTCCGTGATGTCTTTGTCATGCTAGAAGGGTTTGGGTTTTCTCGAGCTGTCTCAATCCACTACCATGTTGACTGCATTTGATGGTAGATCATTTCGGCCACACGGGATTCTTCCTTCTCTTAAGGTCCATTTGGGAGGGAAGACCATCGCGATCGAGGTCAAGGTGGTTGATGCGCCTCTTGTGTACAATCTTTTACTGTGATGGAATTGGATGTATAGTATGCAATTTGTAGCCTCTTCTCTATTTTGAGTAGTATGCTTTCCATTTAATGGGAAGATTGTTACGATGGATCAGACATCATTTCGTTATCTGAGTATTAGTGCATCATCGGGAGCTTCTATCCCGATTATCGATCATTCTCAGCTGGCAACTGGGAATGTGGGTGTGGGTATGTATCCATTTCTTATGGGGACCTTTAGCTGTCCTATGCATGTTCTTATGATCATATATAGTTTCGATGGGGCTTCATCTTTGTTGAATTTGGTGTCTTTTTTCACTACCCATATGGAAGATCCTTGGATTCTTCCTTCACCGAGTCCTTCAAATGGACTTGTCAAAATGAATGTGTCGTTTCCTGCAGCAATGATAGCATATCAAGCGAATCTTGATTGTGTTGTAGAGCCTAGTCCTTCCTCTTTGCGGATGGAGGAGGAGGACCCGTATGTGATGCCTACATGGGTAGTTGAGTCCTCTCACGCACATGATTTCCTTGATGATGTTTTTCCATTAGATGAAGCCATTATTGAGGCCTTTTCTGGGGTTGAGCCACCTTGTGAAGAGTTACATCATAGATCATATTTTCTTCCCGAGCTTAACCATATGGATCATGAGGACTTTAGGGAGATTCTTAGCAAGAATATTGGTAGTCCCATGGTTCCCTTGAGCTCTCCTGGTTAGATGGCTGATGGGAACATGGCGAATTTATCACCTACTATTCCTATCAATATTTCTCACGATCCTGGCAAAGTTGAGAACGTCTACATTGGGGTGGATTGTTCCCCTGATGAAATAAAGGAGTATACCGAGCTATTTAAATAGTTTTGTGACATATTTGATTTGTCATACGAGGAAGTTCCAGGTATCTACCCTCGTATTATCGAACATGAAATTAAGACCTATTCGAATGCAAAGCCCGTTCAACAACGTTTGCGTGTAGTGAATCCTAGAAAGCACTCGCTATTAAGGCTGAGAAAGAGAAGCTGTTAAAATCCGGTTTTATCTATCTCATTCCCTTGATGGAGTGGGTTTCAAATCCTATTTTGGTTGATAAGAATCAGGGAGTGATCCATATATGCACTGATTTTCATGATTTAAATCATGCTTGTCGTAAGGATAATTTTCCCACACCATTTTTTGATCAGATTTTGTATGAGTGTGTGGGAAGCGAGGTATTCTCCTTCATGGATGGTTTTTCCAGATATAATCAGTTTCAGATCAAACCCGAGGATCAACATAAAACTGCATTTATTTGTCCTTGGGGTACGTTTTCATATCGAAAGATGCCTTTCGGTCTTAAAAACGCCGGAGCCACATTTCAGCGGGATATGACCTTAATTTTTCATGATCTCAAAACAATTATCGAAGTGTATTTGGATGATTTTGCTACTCATTCTCGTCTGAGAGTGCGTCATCCATACCATTTGAGACTAGTATTCAAGAGATGCCGCCATTACTAGGTTAGGTTAAATCCTCATAAGTGCATCTTTTGCGTGACCGTTGGTTACTTGCTAGAGTTCATTGTATCCAAGGAGGGTATAAGAGTCGTTCCCTTAAAGGTTGAGGCAATACTTCAATTGTCTCCCCCATGTAATATTAGACATCTTCAGTGTTTGCAAGGCATGGCAAATTTATTGTGGAGATTCATGGTTAATTTTTCCAATTTGACTAAAGGTTTTATGCGTCTTTTAAAGAAGGACACTACTTTTTGCTGGGATGAGCGAGCCCAGGAGTCCTTTGATGCTCTTAAGCGAGCCTTAGCATCGGCTCTCGTGCTTAGTCCACCTGAATATAGCCGTGATTTTTTGATTTATGTGGCTGCGTCCATGGAGACGGTTGGTATGGTTTTGGTTTAGGAGGATGAGGAGATCCATGAGCATGTCATATATTATTTGAGTCAAAACCTTATTGATGCGGAAATCCATTATTCTCATGTGGAGAAACTTGCATTAGAGGAAATTTGGGGTCTAAAATGGGCCTAATAAGAAAACGTGCCAAAATAAGTTTCTGTGAGTTGGAATTCAAGAAACAATAGAATTTCAATAAAATAAGTCAACCATAATGGTTGAATTGACATATTTGTCATTAAACAAAACTACTTTTTTTGTTCGTATTTTTGACATATCTCCCTGTGTTTTTACTCAAATTTCGATCGGGAGAGCTCGTTGGATGCGGAATTTGATTCCGCATCCAACGAGTACCCACACTGCATACTTTTGACGGACCCCGCTACTCCAAAAGCAAGAAATACCTGAAAAAATGTGATGATGATGTCATCATCACATTTTTCAGGTATTTCTTGCTTTTGGGGTAGCGGGGTACGTCAAAAGTATGCAGTGTGGGTACTCGTTGGATGTGGAATCAAATTCTGCATCCAACGAGCTCTCCCGATCGAAATTTGAGTAAAAACATAGGGAGATATGTCAAAAATACGAACACAAAAGTAGTTTTTTTCTTTCTTCCTCCAAAATTAATCAATATTATTTTATTATTTTAACAATTATTTTATTATTTTCCTTAGGAGGCCCGTTTTAGACCCCAAAATTCCTCTAATGCCTTCTCCACTGTTCATGCGGTTCAAAGATTGAGACATTACATTCTCCTTTGCTAGACCTTGGTGGTAGCTCATGTCAATCCATTTTAGTTCGTCCTCACTAGAAGGATGATCGAGGGAAATATAATAAGTGGATTGTTATTTTGCAAGAATTTGATCTCAAATTTGTTTCAACGAAATTGAAGAAATCATTAATTTTTGCGGAGATCATTTCTGATTTTCCAAGTGTGGAGGAGGAGGAGGCTTATGAGGATACGTTTGTCAATGAGCATATTTTCGTTATCTCAACTTTGGACCCATGGTATGGGGATATCATTATATATTTGCAAACATTGAAGGTCCCTACTCACCTTTCATGGGATGAGCGACGACGATTACGTCATGTATCTAAGAACTACCTTATAGTGGATAACACTTTGTACCATCGTGGGGTAGATTCAATTTTACGTCATTGTTTAAACCATGATGAGGTTGAGGTTGTGCTGAATGATTTCCATGGAGGGGCATGTGGTGGTCATTTATCTAGGATTTCTACAACCCAAAAAATCTTGAGAGCGGGATATTTTTGGCCGTCGATCTTCAAAGATTGTGTCAATGCGGTCAAGAAGTGTCACCCTTTCCAGGTGTTTGTACACAATATGCGCTCACATCCTACCCCATTACATCTAATTATCACCTCCAGTCCCTTCACCAAGTGGGGGATTGACTTCATGGATTGCAACCCGGCTTCGGCTCGGGGGAATCATCACACTATAGTGGATGTCGATTATTTCACGAAATGGGAAGAGGCTATGCCCATGATTAAATTCGACGATGAGACAGCCGCGCATTTCATTTTCAACCAAATTATTACTCAGTTCGACATTCTGAAAGAGCTTGTCACTAACCATGGTAGGCACTTTCAGAATAGAATGATGGAAGAGTTGGCTTCGAAGTTAGGGTATAAGAAGGAGAACTCCTCTTCTTATTACCCTTAGGCAAATGGATAGGTTGAAGCAGTGAATAAATCACTTAACTCCATTCTCCAACGAACCATCACACAAAGCAAGATGAATTGGCATATCATGTTATATCCTGCTTTGTGGACCTATAGAACTGCGGTTAATACTTCCACTGATTTCTATCCATATCAGCTCATACATGGGGTGGAGTCTGTCTTGTCGGTTGAATGCAAAATCCCTTCGTTGAATCTAGCTATAGAGATTTTACCAGACACTTCCGCATTGGAGGAAAATTTGGTCTACTTAGAGCAGCTGGATGAGCAGCACCGAGATGCCTTAGTGGCTCTAGAAGTAAATACGCATCGTGTTAAGGTCCAATATGATAAGTCTGTCCATCCGAGGAGGTTTAGTGAATGTGATTTGGTCCTTTTATGGGATCAAGCTAAAGAACCCTTGGGGGTAGGGAAGTTTAATCCCATGTAGCATGGTCATTACGTAGTTAAACATGTGTTAGTGAAGGGTGCCTATGAGATGGTGGATTATGAAGGGACAACCTTGGCGAAGCCTAGAAATGGGATCTATCTTAAAAAATACTATGCATGATCTTCAGCCAGGGCTGATTATTGTTTATTATTGTACAGTTTTTTGCATAGTTAGGTTTTCTTATGGTGATCGGGTTTGTTGATTAGCTTTCGTTTCTTATGGCAGATGTCGATGGAGTCTTCCACTTACATCGGATTCACTAATGGTGCTAGCCGCCACACTCAAAACTTAGCTTCTGCTGCTTGGGTGATTTATACTCCTACGGGTCAGGTATTGTCTTCAGGAGGCATATGTTTACGGCCTTCTTCGAACAATGTTGCTGAATATAGTGTTGTTATTGAGTTATTGTGGGATGCCATTTCACATGGTGTTCTCTCTCTTGAGATATGTCTTGATTTGCAGTTAGTGGTTTCACAGCCTAATGGCTTTTATCGTATTAGGGATCTGACGTTATTACGAAGATTCTTACGTGTGATATTGCTAGAACGACAATTTGAGAACATAACATACATACATGTTTCAAGAATTTTTAATCAAGTTGCTGACTCATATGCTAAGTATGTGTTATATTGGCATTTCTTTCATAGACCATAAGCATATCACAAACATACATATTTAGACACATGTATATAAATAAAATTGATCATCATAAAAGTTTTTCATTAAACATCCAAAATGTGACATCATAATATATAAGTGTCATAATACAAAATTGGGGCTTTCGAGCCACCAAAATATAATACACAGTAGTACAAAAATGAAACACTCTTAGGTCTCTAAGCTTGAGGAGGAGGAGGGGGTTCTGATCATGGTAGCACACCACAGCTCTAGCTAGTCGTCAAAATAATTGAACCAATGTCTGTGGTACACCAACCACTTGGCGCTGGATGGCCTTAGGCAAGTCCTTGACTTGCTCCATGGGTACCCTGTGTGTCAAGTGTACAAAGTTTTTGTGGATGCTTTGGAGTGTCTGCTCCACATCCACACCCATGATGTCATCTCCTCTTCCCCTCCATCTATGACGAGGGAAATCGTAAGGTCCCTGTGGTCCAACATCTACATACACATGACAGATTGTCACTATGTGTCGTCACACCAAAACATGTCTTTTGAGTCAATATATCAAAAAATACAAAAATTTTTAATAATTCAAAAAAATTAAAAAGAGGGTTTGGGATTCATTACCTATGTCGCCATATGCCACTCTTGGTGGTAGGGGCATGTCCGAATCTCCCTGGAAATCTATCCCTGCATAAGGGTAGTCATCGATGGTAATGATCTGCCACCGCCACCATGGAAAGAAGTCCGCTGGGTAGGGGTTAGCCACCCTACCTCCACCCAGTCTGCGCATAACATTTTCCCAACGTCGTTGGGCCAGATCTCGAACTCCTTATGGAGGAATTTCCACTCTAGGGCTTAGCCCCGGTACACGCTCAAAGAAGAACGTGCTCAGTATGCTGTCGAAAGCAAAGTTTCTCACCCTGCCCATCTTGCAGTCACTGAGATGCTGCTTCATGTTACTCAATATCGCAGTGCTCCAGTCGTACACTATGGGTCTCATACACTCCACCGCATAGAACATCAATGGTTGCGAGGCCTGGTGGAGTGAAGCTAGACCGACTATCCCACCGAGTGCCAATAGTATAGCCTTTAATCCCAGTACCTGATTGAGTTTGTTGAGATTTGACTCCCAACCTTTTCCGTGTCTAAAAAGTAGTATATCGCAATGTACCCATCAATGGTAAGGCCACCTCTGGGCCCGCGAGAGCCTAGGTTCACCACCTCTCCTCGTTGGGATAATCCAGTAATAAAATATATGTCCTTAATCTCTATAGTGAGAGACATCCCGTCGATGTGAAAAGACTCTGATTTTGGATCCCACTAATCTACTAGCATTTGCATGAGTCTTGGTTTGGCCCTCAGGCTGAAAAGACACCAAAACTTATACAAACCACATGCATGTAGAGCTTGTTGGGCCATTAAGTCACCTTGAGCAGCCTCTTCTACATCTCCATGTTCCCTCTCCCTCCATTCTAGAACCATTATGCACATAAAAAATGATTTTTGGTCATTGTTTACCTTAACAGGCCTTATGTGCGGCTACATATGCAACTGTTTGCAAAACAGCCACATATGTACGCGGTTTTGGGAGGTTTTTCCACATATGGCCAGCCCTATACGTGGAAAAAACCTCGATATCCACGTGGGCTGAAATGCCTATTTTAGATTGGCCTAGAAAATAAAATTGACCATGGAAACTGAAAAAATTTGCATGAAATAGGAAGAGGAGGACATGAGGAGTTACCTGGAACAAACGGTGTTGAATTTCGCCGGACGAAGCTCCCGAAATTCACGTTGGAAGTTTTGAGCTCAAATGGGTAAAAATTTCAAATGATATGAAATTTTTGAATTTTTTACTATTTATAGAAATTGTTTGAAATTTTTTACCCACTTTCTATAGTTTTGGACTAATTTGATGATGTAGGAGTCCATTTTGAGCACCGTTTTGACCATGGTTTTGACCCGTTTGTGCCAATTTCAGGTATTATGTCTAAACTGGCATATAGGTCAGGTTTCACATCCATTTGCACTTTGCATGACCTTATTACCGTTTCATTATAACCTTAGGTATGAACCCATTCTATCTTGTCACAGAACCCTCTTGTTTCTTTTAGAAGTGACATGATGTGAATGGTAGAGCTTGACCATACATGGGTGCCCTAGTTAGTTCCTGTTTTGCATTTGGCACCCATGCTAACATTTTTCCTTTAGGGTGTGGGAGTCCTTTGTATAGTATCGCCTTGACTTTGATCTTTTTGCTGGCCCTTTTTTCCCCAAGACTCCCTTATGTCAAGTTGTAATTGCATCATCATGAGTTTTGCTTGCCTTATTGAGCCTTATGCTGGCTTCCCTAAATTTGATTATTAGCTATATAGCCTGAGCTTGTCTCATGTCTAGCCACACAGAGCCATTTTACATATCCTTTGCAGCTTGATTCCCCATTTTTTTACCAGGAGGGGACTTTCCCCTGAGTGTCGTTATCCTACACATGTGTCCTTGCATTGAGCATAGGTATGTTCCACTGCTTGGAACTAGTTTGTTTGCCCATTGACACTCGTCTCCTCCTAGTCTGTAATTATAAATCACTTTTATTCTTTTTCAAGCTTTTCAAAATACTTGAAAAAGTCCAAAAAAAAAATAAAAAAACCAAAAAGTCGGACAGGAAAAGATGTTATCTTTGGTAGCAGTCGATTCATTTCACCTTCAAACAGAGCACTATATATCACATCTATTGGTTGGGTTAATATTTTGACTTTAGGAGTTGTACTCATTTATCTGAATTTATCTCCACCGACTGGTTAAGCTTCCAGTCCCTATGGAGCCTCTGTCGATGCCTCCTGTGTTGCAGAGATGTCCCATTTTTGTATATTGAGTCTATGATGCCTACATTCAGTCACCATTCACCTTTATGCTCTTGTTCGAAGGAAGTTGAAACCTGAGTCAGCCATTCCCGGTACCGTTACTAGTTCATGCACATTATGATCAATTTCTTCCACATTATACAGCTTTGCTGAGTACCTCATGTTGGATGATGAGGGATGCCTTAATTCCCTCCTTCCAGTAGATTTCATCCCATCGACTTCAAATCATTTATTCTGGGATAGGAATCTAAAGTCATTTTTAGTGCCTTGAGACTTGCAGTCATCAGTGGTAGGTTCTCTCACCATCGACAGTTTTGGGAATACATCAATGTCCCCTAATAGATGGATTCTCTCAAGTGTTCAACTTTAACACATTTATTCACACTTGTTAGTTTGCACTCTAGTACCTTGATTCCCATTTTCATTATCGGTGGGTGATCTCGCGTCTGTTAACGGTATACATCAATGACCAGTAATCAGATGATGGACTACTATGTTCAACCTTGACACCTCAATTCACATAGTAGGACATGTACTCGTAGCCGATTGTGTAAAATACCTTCCAGACTAGTGGCATTTCATATATGCTACCTCCTTGATCATGCTAGTGTTCATGGGATTTCAGCTCTCGTGACTTGATTCCAATGTATGTCAGATATCTTCAGCCATTATGGAGATCTTGATCCATTGTATATCTTCAGCTTGCATGGAGATCATGATCCTTTGTATATCTTCATCATGGAGATTTTGATCTATCTATAGTGTACGTGGCGATGACCACACATGTCATATTTTGTATCATGCCTATTCACGACCATTGTACTCTTATGTATCCGGGACTGTTGTATGTACTTGCAGTCATGTGTTGAGTTTGATTATTGTATTATACTGTTGGATGACTGGTTCTTCCACCTGGTTCTTCATCACTTCACTTATGGGATGGACTTATAATGTATTTCGTAGTGTGGTTAGAGGGATGGACTTCATCCTAGAGAGGTTCTTCCACCTAGTTACAGCTGATTTTACCACACATGGTGGATCACACATTTATGTCCTTCCCTATCCCTCTATAGACGCTTTGGACCCCATGTACCATTGTTGTACCTTTGATGTTTCCAATTCCTAAAAACATGCATTATTTTCCATACGCGACTTTTAAACCTATTCTCGCGTATATACGTGGATATGACCCTTAAACTCGCGTACATCGAGATGTGTGCAAAAGGTAAAATAGTTTTGGAGTTTTCCTTGATGTGGATTTGAGTCACTTGTCCCTTGGCCTTCCATATGCCTTGAGATTGCTCATATTTGACCTTCCATTACCCCATTAAAGCACTATATAAGGAACCCTTTCGATACATTGAAAGGAGAGGAATAGAAGAGCAAGAAAACTATAGTCCATTGTTGCCGGAGCTTATACTTGAGTCTACATCCCTTTGTCCCTTGTATCAATTTGTGTTCTTCCCATTATTTCCTTTGCTTGTGAGTTTACTATCGAGAGATGGAGGATTGAAGTGGTGGAGGCCCAGGTGGAGGACTCAGTTTCTCTGGTTCGCAGAAGTGTCGACAGAGGTTCTCACCATTGTAATCTCTGTTCCTATCCAATAATGTGTATTTAAATGAATATTGAATCCATGGATGCTTTTAAATGCTTATATGTTATTGATTATATATTCTAGAGTAGGTCTAACACCATTATATAGCATGCTTGTCTTGTTTACTGAATGTCGAGAGAGAAAATTGCTAATACAAGCGAGAGTGGAAAAGCTCAACGGGGATCTACATCAACTATTCGGAATAAGGTATGTTTCGAGATCCTTTAGTGTTAGATGTTTTGTTTCTCTTGCATATGGGAAAGGATTGATTTCTGCGGTTACTCTGTTTGTTGTGGTACCCCAAGCCATAGGAATTTTTATCCGTAACAATGGATATTCATTCATTGGATATTTTTCAAGATATATCAGATTATAGAGCTCAATAATTCACTCTCCATGTTGTCCGGCCTCTTGTTCCTTCCTACATGATCACATGCACACTTCCTTATAGTGATAATGAAATTGGATACATTCAGTATTCACTTGGACACTTGCTCCTCACATTGGGAGATGATTTTACCTCACATGGTTCAATGGTCAAAGCTACAACATCTTAGTTGCTTGAGTTTACCTCACAACATCTCAGTTGCTTGGGTTTACCTCACAACATCTTAGCTACTTGGGTTTATCAAGCACTTTTTCTCTCTCTATTATGCATTTGTCTATGTTCCTAATTCAGTTGAGCAGATTCATGTTCTTCCAAAGAGGAATATTCCTCCAGACATAATCATTTAGTTTGGAGAGAATTCCTGATTTATCTACTTATTTTTTTTGGGGGGGGGTTCCCATGAGGTTTTCCCCATTTCCTTTTATATTAGGTATTTATTTTTATTCATTTAAATTGTATGGGTGACCTTTGGCCTTAATTAACAGGGCACAGGCTATCCAAATTTAGGTTAAAGGGGGGTGTTAGGATTAATTAATTCTACCTTGAACAACATAGTCTATTTTTCTATTTTCCTAGCTTAGGAGGTATTCATCACTCCACTAGTGGATGGGGGACACACCTAGGGTAAACCTACCACTTACTACACCTCTCTACATGAGTTTAGGAGTCCCATGGATCAATCCCTATATTTTAGGAATCCACTCTGAGTGCCACCAGTAGCCTCTAGCAGTTGACTCCAGTAGGTACTCAGTTATGCTCATATTACCATCAGTTAGTTCCCTCTCAGTAAATATAGCACCACTTTCCATGATTCAAGGGAGGTTGGGTGAATTTCCTCACCTACCCTCTTAAGTTAACTGATTGTATACTGAATAAGTGATCCATAGTTTCATTAGTGAGATCCAGTGGTAATTTTCCCACACCGAGTTAGCTCTGGAGTCGGTTCAGGTTGGTAGATTCGAATCCTATCTTAGGAATTTTATTTCTCCTATTTATATTACTATTGTATTACATATTAAATACTGATTAATGGATGTAATATCATGATTCCAATTCTGTCTCCATGTGTGTGTAATTTTTCCTTGAATAATTTATTAGAGTTTATTGAATTGTCTCTCTCTTCTGCAACCTTCATTTTCCATTTAATTCATGCAGGCCTAAAGATCCTATGCTTCATTGAATTTTACACTTTATATTAATAAAAATACTGTTTTCTCGTCCAATTCATGCACAAATTTTTATGATAATTTTCATGGGTATATTTTTTTTATACATGTTAAACAGATTATGCTAGAGTGGATGCTAACAATTTATCTATATATTATATGATTGGATCTATTTGTTGTTGAGATCAAGTTGTATATGAATAGAATTAGATTGTGAGCTCAATATGGTCTTCTTCGAACATCCAGTTGAGATGTGCACCCTGTACTTTTGTCCTTAGCATTTTACATTTATATAGCATACTTGAGAATGGAGTTGATTTTTGGTGTCATTCTGTCTGTTGTGGTTTACCCCAATCCATAAGAATATTTTATTTATAAACCTCAAACCTATCTAACATCAAAATGGAAAAAAAGAGGAATATAACTCTTACCATGCTTCTACTACATATACAACTAATCCCCCCCAGATATGCTCAAACAAATTTGCTAAATTTAGGAAAAAACTACCGCATTAAATTCTAGGCATAATAATACATTTGAGCAAGTTCACGTTGAATATACAAATATAAATCCCAAACCATCGTGATATTTCAAAAATGACTCACAAGTAAGCTAAATGAACATGATTTGCAAGTGGGGTTTTAACAATTTTTCAAGTTGACCCACTGTTTTCTCACAAATGCCACTCGAATTTGGTAGTTCAAGAGTTTTTGCGAATTAATTTTGGGTTTTACCATTTTACAAAAACAAAAATATCTCCCCAAGAGTATTCCAAATAATCTTGTGATTGAGCTATATCAACATATTTGGGAATTGATTTTTTGATCATTTCTCTTAATTCCTCATTGTTTACTCAAAACACATGGTCAAATTCAGCTTCTTTTGAACTCACATGAATTCTGACCATTAATTATGCTCATTTGTGATGACCTAGAAATGAACCTTGTTGGATACAATATCCTCAAAATCTGTATCTTTATTTGGCACTTGCGGAAGTAGACACTTGTTACCTTTGGATATTGGAACCTAATAGACCAAAACCTTGATACAAAAATGGTACCCAAAGTCCACTGGTCACTAACCAAAAGCAATATTAGTCCCAAAATCCATTTAATTAACCAAATACATAAGAAATCATCTAAAATGGCAGAAAATTATCCATTTATGCTTGGAAGAAGAGGATTAGGCTAAGAAGGGTAAAAGTACCAAATAGTATAGGAAATCATGGAGTTAGAATAGGATAATGGGAAAGGAAAATGTATATATGGATGGCTAATTGATAATGGAAAACTGGACAAAATGGAGGCCCATCATCTCCCCTAGGTCGATTATTTTTCCTGTCCTCATGTAAAGAAGGTCTTCAAAACTGCATCCAAAATTTGTAGCTGTAGAATCCTATTGGAAACCTTGCAACGTTAATGATATGTTCAAGTCAATATGCTTCTTATTTCTATACTCTTTCAATTCCTTTTTTAAAATATGTTATGGAGAATACATTTCCTTTCCTCTTTGCACATTTTCTTAGACAATCTGAAAATTCTTTTGTTTATGTGCTTTAATATCTCAATCTCTTGTTGGAAATGAGTACTTTGTTGGGGGGGGAATTTGTCGATGGTTTCTACTATTCCAAGAGTTTGATTTCAAGATCATTGTGAAACCAGGAAGTTTGAACATAGGACCATTGATTTCAATGAGTGACAAAGTGCAATAGTACGTCCTAAAAAGTACAAATGAATGTGTTGAATTTGAGTCACTTTGTAGCATATGATGGACATACAACATTAATGTATTCTTACTGTAATTAAGAAGAGAAATTTCCATTGAGGCATGCAAGTCTCAGGGTACTGAAAGGAGTATCTAACCTTGATCCTAGATAAAGTGTTGGAGTTGATATGACAGGGTTTATTGGAAGGAATCCCATAAGTTACTTCATCATCCAACATGAGAAAAAATAATCTGATTTGAAGAACATAATGATAAAACTAACAACTAAATTTGAATATTACAATGTGAACTTTACCCACTGATTTCCTGGTTTTCAAGCAAATCTCATGTTCAGTTGCCCTAGTAAATTGGTTTTCACAACTAAACTTATTTTTATCTTTACTATTTATTTACAATATTTACACTATACTATTTTTATTGAAAATAAATTCCTTTTCAAGTGTAGAAATACTTCCCATTGAAAAAATTTGTGGAACAAGTTCTCTAATGTACTCATACCCAAATATGAAAAATATACCTCAATGAATATCGAGGTATGAGAGACAAACTTCCTTGGTGAATATAGTGCCAAGAAATGTTGAAATATGGAGTAATGTTGTGTCTCGATGACTACTTGGAAATAAATCTCAATATAATATTTGTTCCCATGGATCTCTTCTTTAGTGATCATATCATGAAATTATTTAGAAAGATGGTCATCAATCTATTGAATGCACAAGGGATCTATATCCAATGACAAATATGATAATAACTCTTCAATTTCTGGTTCCAACTTTTTCCCTTCAGTAGCTTATGTCCATGATTATTTATTATCTTCCACAAGTTGGTAAGGGTGATCAAAGAAATATTATAGATATGCTTGATGTAAATGTGGCTCATGGAACTCTTTCCTATCTTCCATCTCCCAATATGCATATCTATATTCGATTTCCATCAAAATATGAAAAAGTTTTTGTAGTGACATCCTCCTATACTCAACCATTTTTTTAGGAAACTTTAACTTCATTGGTTGATACGGAGTTCATGCTCACAAATGGATTAGTAGCCATGGCTCTTACAACACCCAAAACTAACTAAACCTTGCCTTTAAGAGTCCTATAGAAACAAAAATGAAATGAAATTGATTGCAAAACTAAAGCACTATACTCAAAGTAAATTCAACCATGTACTCGAAGCGCCACCTGACTATTGAGACCCTGTTGTCACCCATTTATCTTTTTCACATGGGTTAGCTTCTCTGCTTTCCACAAATCAAACTAAAAGAAAACATACATGCATAAAAAGAAACACACTTACAATAAATGAAACAAATTTTGCATAAAATTAAACACACTTGCATACAAAAATAAGAAACTACTCTACCCCAAAACTTGTAAAAATAAAAAACTTGGCTTTGGAGAAACTCACCAAAGTGAATGTGCTAGGCTAGAACCCCCTCATAATTTATGAAGTAAGGGCATCTTTATGTCTTATTGTTCCTCCTCTCCCAATTTGTGTAATTTAAATAAACCTACCTACCTACCTAGGATCTAATCCTTTTAGCACCTCCCTAACAATAGAACCAAAAATGTGAGGCAAAATATATGCAATAATAATTCACCTAAACATTGAATTATCAACTAAGATTCCATAAACTTAGAGGTGCAAACATTTTATGTGCATGATCAAAACTTGTCCTAACATATTCCAACAACTAAGGTGTGCAACTAATTCAAATATTCATAGTGAAATAAAGTACACGAAATTAAAGTACACTAAAAGGGGAAATAATCTATTCTATCCCATATAATGCAAACTAATATTGAAGTTCAGAAAAATAAATTAAACTCTCAACTTAAAAGTAAACTCAAATATCTAATCTATTTGCAAACTAAATTAAATGAAAGAAAGCCTAATCTAAGTGCAAACTTCTGATAATAAGCCTAATATGATGATTTGTAATAAAAATGAAATAACTAATGCCTAAGAATTGTGTTTAAGGTTGAGTATAGAAATTAGTACCAAAAAACAAAAAAAAAATATTTTAAAAGAATTATATGAACGTAAACAAAAATCAAAATTAATATACTTCAAAGTGAATTCTATTTGATAAATAAAACACACACACTTAAATTAAACCAATGAAATCTATGATCTAATGTGATGTTAGAAACATAAAGCTTTCTAAATCTAAATCCTCTGATAAATCTAAATATGATTATAAATGTTCTAAGTTTTGTGATTGATAAAGTATTTAGTTCATACCTTAGATTAGGATGTTTGGTTGCAATAAAGATTTCAAAACACGGTCTTTCACTCTCCCTTGAGGGTGTTCTTGTATTTTCTAAAGTAAATTCCAGCTATAATCTCTTATGGATGAGTTAATAAATGATGAAAAACAAAGTGTCTTCTTCTTCAACCAAGGAATATAGATCTTAAGATCTGATATCTATTAAATATATAACATGTCAAAGACAACACTAAATTAAAGAACTTCTCTAGATCAAAAGTCTATTTAACACAAGTAGTCAAGGTAGATCCTATAATGCCATGTAAAGAAAACTGCTTGAAAAAGATCTCTAATCTCTAAAAGTGGAAAGCAATAATATATCTAGAACATATTCATAAGTTAATTCTAATTCTATTGAGAACTTGAATACATAATTTTTCTTTCACACAAATATCTCCCAAAGGGTTAAGAATATTCCAAATCCGCTCTTTCAAGATCTAAATCAGAATATTTGGGAAGTGGGTTTTAAACCATTTCTCTTAATTCCTCATTGTTTTCTCAAAACACATGACGATGTTAGCTACCTTTGAAATCACACAAATTCTGACCATTAATTATGCTCATTTGTGATGACCTAGAAATGAACCATGTTAGAGACAATATCCTCAAAATCCATATATCTATTTAGCACTTGGAGAAGCAAACGCTTGTTACATTTGGATATTGGAACCAAACATACAAAAACCTTGATACAAAACTGGTGCCCAAAGTCCACTGGTCACTAACCAAAAGCAAGATTAGTCCCAAAATCCATTTAGTTAATGAAATACATAAGAAATAAACTAAGATAGCAACAACTATCTCTTTATGATTGGAAGGAGAGGATTATGCAAAGAAGGTTAAAAATACCAAATAGTATATGTAATAATGGAACTAGAATAGGATAATGGGAAAGAAAAATGTATATTTGGATGGATAATTGATAATATAAAACTAGACAAAATGGAGGCCCGTCAACCATCATCATCTGATTCTCTGGGAGGAATTTGTTTGCAAGAAACATCTCCTCATTTCCATTATGGATTTTCATGCATGAGCATTTTCTTGGTAGATGCACCTATGGATTCACCACCTTTCATGAGCAGAGCATACATAAAACAACATGGTAAGCTTGTGTTTACTCCTTCTATTTCCTTTTGGGTTCATGGTAGGGTTTTGGAGAAGCACTCTCTTAGTTTGGAAGTTGTATCATGTACTTGGGTAGAGAAGTCATGGCATCATACATTGTTTGAATATGGGTTTGGAAAAATTGAGATAACATATCTTGATTCTATGATGGAGAATGGAAAATTTGGTACCCATGTGAAGGGAATTCAACCTACCATTGTTTGGTCCAGTTCCATGAATGAGAAAAATTTGGAGAATGGTTCTCCATGTAGAGATTCATTCCAATCCATAACACATGTGGTTTTCTAAGTAAGGAAGGAAGTTTCTTGTTGGGATGAGAACTCCAAAATAGTTTTCAAAGGAATGAAGAAAATGTTCAATCATTGTTCAAAGATTACCTCATCAGGTTTCACTCCATTATATGCGCTCAAAGGTGATGCTTCCAAGGGAGACATAATAGTGGTTTTGTGACAGGATGGTTGTTTAGAGACTTATGGGAGGGTGAGTGAGAGGATTCCATGGAAACGCCTCAATAATGAAGGAATGAAGGATGAAAAGTGGTGCAACGCATGCCAATGGTATGTGGTAGAGCATATTCATATTGTTGATCTTCTACCACTTCAAGAGAAAAAATGGGTAAAGAATAATTGTGTACGTTTTGCTTTGATAGTTTTCTTTGATCTTTTAATGCATTATAGTTATGTGTGGGGAAATACCATTAAAGTATCCTATATTAAAATACATATATTATTGTTCATGGGAATATAAGTTTACAAATGCATGATCATTAATATATCAATTTCTACAATAAAAATTTGGCCATTATGCATGCCTTGGTTGAGTTTAATCCATGTTTCACAACTCGATTTACAATGGATTGTTTCAAGAAAAAGTTCAATTTTGAGTTGATTGAGAAGGATGAACAATACAATATTTCCAAAAGGGGTAATATATTATGGAGGATAGATTCATATGATTCTTGAGACAATATTGCATTGACATTTTGGAGGCAGAGCACATGTTCTTCATCACCCCTGTTTTTATTTCTCGAGGAAAAACAATATTGGGAGGGGAGGACTGTAATGTTCCCACTTTAGAGGCTCCATGATCATACCTATAACCAATTCAATCCCCAGGGGTTCAAAAAAAAATTAATAAACTAATTAGGGATTAATTTTGGCTTGTGGCTATCTAATTTAATTAAATTAAACCATGGAGAAGAATGTAGTCCATAGTTTTGAATATTTAATTATTAAATTAATTTTTTGATGAGTTGTAAGTGATTAAGTGGATTAGGAGGGCTCATAGAAGGAGGGATAAGGACATGTGAGTTGTATCGCTCAAGAGAATTTCCAACACCATCTAAATGTATGCAAGGCATCCTAAAATCATGAACTTGGAAAAAGCAGCTAAAAGCAGGAAAAGCAACACAAAGCAGAAAAGCATACATTTATTTATTTTTGCACTCAAGAAGGAATAACAAAACTAAAAAATATACAGGATCCAGATTTATTTAGTGAGGTGAAATTAATGAGGCAAGTGGGTCCAAATGAAAAATCAACTTGCCAAATAATCCTCCACTCATCACTAATTCAAATTTCAAGAAGGAAGGCTCTAGAGAAAGGAAGAAAGACACCAGAGGGTTATAAAAGGAGTATGCGAGTCTTATTAGGATTATTTTGTTATTTTTATTATGTTAGTGGAGATATCTTTCTTTTATGTTCTTAGGTGATGTTCCCCTTGCAAAAATTAGGGAGATGTGTCTCTCTATAACAAGAACTAGTTAGAGTGTTTTCTAGCATTCCAATTGGCGACTGAGGAGAAAGAAATCCAATCCTTTTCACATGACATTCAATGTACAGAAGTATGTCTGGA
The DNA here is from genome assembly GCA_001517045.1 of Pseudotsuga menziesii. NCBI lineage: Eukaryota > Viridiplantae > Streptophyta > Pinopsida > Pinales > Pinaceae > Pseudotsuga > Pseudotsuga menziesii. The sequence goes on along the minus strand of LPNX010637591.1, from coordinate 296,642 downwards.
TGGAGATGATGTTATGCAAGATTTAGCGCAGGTCATATTCATGTTCTAGTCTCCATCCAGCTACACTTTTGTTGGAAAGGAGTTAGGAGGCGCAAAGCACGCCTATGCCATTGACCAAAGGGATGTCGCCATAAATAAGAATCAACCACGGCGAAAGGAGGAACAACTAAGTTAGGAAGGTTTGGTCAAATTAGTTAGGCAATCGGTCAAGTGAACCATTTTTGTAACAACTTAATAAGTCTATAAGTAGAGTTAGAAGTATTATCATTATCATCAGAGGGAGAGGAGAAGAGAGATCTAATCTAGTTTGGAGGAATGAATTTATTTTTGAGTCTAAGGCTAATCGACCAAGAAGTTCTGTCTTTTTACGATGTATTTGTGGGATTAATGGAATGAAGACTCTGTTGGCAACACAATTATGTTGATTGTTTGTACTTTTCTGAGATGTGTTCTATGAATTCTATACTGTTGTGATCTCTGTGCTTTATCGTTAAATATGAATGATGTGAAGTTTATTGGTTTACTATATGTCAATGTGTTTGCTACTTTGGATATGAATATGAATTATGATAACATGTATTTGCTGAGTTAAATCCAAGCTAGTACAAATGAATTGATCTGGCTAATAGGTTAATTGGAACTCTGGATCTCTGGATGTTGTGGTATAATAACAGATAGTGCAAAATTCCTCTTCCCTCTACGGAAACTTGGTTCCTGTAGCCCTCCCTTAGACATCTCGGGTGAGACTGCACCTACTTCGTAGATGTTGCAGGATAGGGTAAAAACTGTTTGGGCTGACGTTTAGGGATTTTTCATCGATGGGTGTCGACAGACCTACAGAGTGAACCCATGTCGACGAGATAGTGTCAAAAAATGGTCCCATTGTATGTTGTCGACACCTCTCTAGGATTAGTCAAATATTCGTAGTGTGGTATTTTACTAGGCCATAGATGGTCCAATCATTGGGACACATTGTATGTAAGGACGACATGCTGGTTGATCTTGCCAAGACTATGTTAATTGTCGACTTACCAACACCCATGACTGTAAAACAACTACAAGCAACATTAGGTCACATAGGGTATTATAGGTAGTTCATAAGAGGATACACAACGATCACTGTGCCAATGGAGAAATTGTTGAATAAATATGCGAAGTTTGAGTGGAATGATGAGTACTAGAGAAGCCTCGATACTCTAAAGAAAAAGATGGTCACAACACCAATATTATTTTTTCTGAATTGGAAGAAGGAGTTCCATGTTCATGTCGATGCTTCATCAGTTGCCTTAGGGGTAATCTTGGCTCCACCAAAGGAAGGAGCGATCGACCACCCGATTGCGTTTGTGAGTCAGAAGTTGTATACAACATAGAGAAACTACACAATGAAATAAAGAGAAGGATTGGCGATGGTATATTCCTTACAAAAATTTCGTCACTACCTGTTAGGAGGACATTTCAAAATGTTTACAGATCACTCCACATTGAAGTATCTAAATAGCAAGCTTGTGTTGGGGGGGGAATTTGTCGATGGTTTCTACTATTCCAAGAGTTTGATTTCGAGATCATTGTGAAACCAGGAAGTTTGAACGTAGGACCAGATCATCTATCAAGGATAGAGTTAGGAGAAGAACCAAGCAACAACAAGGATGGATTTCCTGATGCACAGTTGTTTAAAGTAGGAATTTTGGATGACCATTATGAATAGATTGTCCAATTTTTAGTAATCAGTAAAGATCCAAAGGAGTTCACCACAAGTCAGAAGAAGAAACTAGTTGTCAGATCCATTGACTTCCAACTAATTGCAGGAAAACTATACAAGATGGGGCCATATGAAATTCTACATCAATATGTTCTTCCACATGAGCAGGAATGATTATTGGCAGAGGCACATGACGACATTGCAGGAGGACATTATGGAGGTCATGCAACCGCTATAAAGATACTTTGAGTTGGTTTATGGTGTCCGACAATGCATGGTGATGTTGTAGACTACGCTAAAAGTTGCGACGTATGTCAGAGAACTGGGAAACCATCATGAAGAGACAAAATGTTGTTAGTACCTTAGATAATGCTACAACCATTTGATAAATGGGTGATGGACTTTGTAGGACCCATTAATCCTCTAGGAAAAAAAACAACTGCATGAGATATCCTTACTGCGACAGAATATTTGACAAGATGGGCTAAGGCAGCACCAGTGAAGGATTGCACAACTGTGATAGAATCACACTACCTGCTCAATAATGTAGTCACTAGATTTGGATGTCCCAAGATATTGATTAGCGACCAAGGTGCTCACTTTTTCAATGAAACGATTACAGTGATGACTGAGGAATTTGAAATCCAGCACAAGAAAAGTACCCCATATCACCCACAAGTGAATGGAATAGTCAAGGCGTTTAACAAGATATTGGAAAACATGTTGATGAAGGTATGGAACAAAAATCACGACGATTGGGACTTGAAAATTCTCGCGATATTATGGGCCTATCGGATGACATGCAAAAGATTGACGGGAAAAAATGCCATTCCAGTTAGTTTATGGAAAACAAGCGGTAATGTTGATGGAATAAATCGTTCCTAGTATATGCATAACAACATCAACCAACATAATGGACAAAGGAGTAGTTGAAGAAATATTGACACAACCGTTATAGCTCGAAGAGGACCGGTTCATCATCAACTTTCACCAGCAAGTAGAAAATGATCGAGAGAAATCATGGCACGACCACTGTGAAGGTGAAGCACTTCTCATTAGAGGAAATTTGAGGTCTAAAATGGGCCTCCTAAGGAAAATAATAAAATAATAGTTATTAATTTTGGAGGAAGAATGAAAAAACTACTTTTTGTGTTCCTATTTTTGACATATCTCCTTGTGTTTTTACTCAAATTATGAGCGGGAGAGCTCGTTGGATGCGGAATTTAATTTCACATCCAATGAGTACCCACACTGCATACTTTTGACGGACCCCGCTACCCCAAAAACAATAAATACCTGAAAAAACGTGATGATGATGACATCATCATCACGTTTTTTCAGGTATTTCTTGTTTTTGGGGTAGCAGGGTCCATTAAAAGTATGCAATGTGGGTACTCGTTGGATGCGGAATTAAATTTTGCATCCAACGAGCTCTCCCGCTTGAAGTTTGAGTAAAAACACAAGGAGATATGTCGAAAATACGAACAAAAAAAGTAGTTTTCTTTTATGACAAATATGTCAATTCAACCATTATGGTTGACTCATTTTATTGAAATTCTATTGGTTCTTGAATTCTAACTCACAAAATTTATTGTTGGCGCGTTTTCTTTTAAGGCCCATTTTAGACCCCAAATTTCCTCTAATGAGCATGGAGATATGGTTCTCCTCTATGAAAGCAATTTCACGAAGCACCCAGGTAAGATACAGGTGCATTGGTTAGGTCCCTATGTCATTCATTTCATTACCAGCAGAGGAGCGGTACAATTGCAGCAATTAGATAGAGTATTGTTACAAAAATTGTTGAACGAAAGTCGGCTAAATCCCTATCAAGATAGCTAGGTGCGGAACCAATGACGACAACCGTGGGGGAAAAAAATAGAAAATTTCGAAAGGGAAGTGTGTCGACAAATAAAAAAAGAATACAGAAAGAAGAATGGTGGAAAATTTTTAAGCTCGACGATATCGTACAATGTGTGAAATGGTCAAATCCAACAATAAATGCGATAATTACACTAGACGAGCAGCGACGCAAGTAGAACAGACATGCATTTATTGACCAATGTGGTCATTGTATTTGTAAGATCAATGTGGGATTCGGTCAATCTTCGAGAGATTTGGAAATGATGCTCCAAATCGTTCACATGGAAGGATCGAAGGATAAAAAAATAATCCAAGGGGCACAGTTTGATCCATTTTGCCAACAGAGAAGATGAACCAGAGAAGAGAAGTAGCATAAGAGTGAAGTAAAGAGTAAGAAAGAAGCAAAGGAGTGTAGAGACCATGGCGTAGTTGATTTTGAGCACCAGTACACAAGGCTTGCTAAGAGCAAGAGTAATTATATAAGAAGAACAACCAGTAATTGGGTCTGTAGTAGTGCACCCTGTTAGGAAGAAAAGGGGTGTGAATCAGCCAATCACTCTAAAATGAAGGGATAAAACAACTTGGAGCTCTAAAAGGGTAAGTGCAATAGAAGAAGAATCTGTCCCATCGACTACAAAAATAAAGGAATCAATGATGCGGAAGGGGTCGACGATAAATGATATCCTGGGGTACGTACCGCCTAGCAATTCAGGGGCACCAACGGTCCATACGAGAAAGAACTAGAAGTACACTATCAATATACCAGTGACCCCTCATGGATTCTATGTAACGACGGATATCATACCGAGGATGAAAAAGATACAATATAATGACCACGACATTCTTGCATACCTTGAATGCAAAAAAGACACATATGAGCATAGAACACACAATGATAAGGGCCCCATCACAAGAGAACTAGCACAATGGGCATTGGAATTGAAACAGTTGGGGATGTTTTTGATTATCCACATGCCACACTTTAGATGATCCCTAGATTTCAATGCATGTGTGAAGCAATTGTTAGCATGCTTCCATGGAGGATATCTGTGGTTGGGGATGAAGGTACCTATTAAAGTCGATTTGATATCTGAAATCACTGGATTACCTAAAGCAAGGTTTGACTCATCCCAATACTTCAGAGGAAAGGGTAACGACAAGAAGTTGGCCTCTAGACTGAAAAATAAGTATGGCGTGGTAAAATAAAAAAAGGGCATATGTTATCCGTATGATCAACGACCAGGAAGTAAAAATTGGAGCAAAGTTGTTGGAATTAAAGGTAGTACGTAAGAACAGGTCGAATCAGTGCACGTCAAGGGTTATCACATGCGATGAGTGCACAACGGGTGCATATATGAATTAGTATTTATTTTTTCTTAATGAACTAATGGAGGATTCCCTGTTGGCGCAAGAGGTGAGGAATATGTTCACTTACTCTTGGTTGTTTATACTCATCTCACTGGTTGGTTGTATGGAACCAACACATTATCAGGGAATGGAGGTTGACGATGTCAACATTTGTAGAGGAGCATAGTGCAAGGACCTATGGGAGATCAAAAACAAGGAAAGGAAAACCGACATTAACATCCAGTTTTATCTGTACTTGGATGCACTGTAGGATGTGACTGTGAAGATTTTGCGACTCATAGATGAAGCCGCGAGCAAGTACTATAAGGTTGCATGATTTGAAATGGGGCCACATGTCATATACATTAAGGAGTGACAAGATACAGAGAATTAGTGGTTGATGACACAATTTAAGATGAATGACGAAGAGTTGGATGCCATTATAAAAGAATGGCTAGTAGAGTGGAAAGTGTTTATAAGTGAGGAGGACTTATTGGACCCAGGAGAGGGACTATCGATAGATTTCCCACTAAACCAAGAGCTTCTTCAGGATTCAGAAGAGGAAGACAATTCATAAGAGGAGGCATCATTCGAAACCCTAGGTGAATTAGACCTAGAGAAACAACAAGAAGAGGCACAAATGAAGTGTCGATTCCACTAGGGATAAGGGAGTAGTATAGCAAGGCTCTATAATGAACAACAGAATAAGGTAGTAGATGTAATCACTGCAGCAACCAACAAAAATACCACTAGGATAATGCAACATACAATATGGTACTTCCATCATGTTACAGGGTCGTTGCAAACACTGACAAATGTAGTATTGGAGATGAGGGTGCCACATGAGGGTGCGCTGCAAAGAGCAGCCAAGGTGCACATGGGAAAGAAAGTGTGGTTGGTACATATTTTACCAAAAGCAATTACAACAGCGAATAAGAATGTAGACTCTACACTAAAGGAGTTCGAATTGATTGGTTTCGACCTCAATGAACTCCCAATGCACATGCTGACACACATCTAGATGGTAGCAAGCAAAGAAATCAAAGACCGGGAGGTGACAGTTCATGATGAATTGGTCTAATCTAAGATGCAAGCAGATAGCATTGAAACATAAAATCAATGACTAAATATGGAAAAGGAGGAAGTCCTTGATGAAAGGACAAAGGCATGTGACGATGGGATGAGACTAGAGAGAGCAATTTGTTAAGTTTTCTTAATTTCTTAGATGATATCTTAAAACATTTTTCACTTGTAGGATCACTGAAAGAAAAACAAGCAAAAAAACAAGAGAACACAAATATTTTACTTAGGGAAACCACAAGGGAGAAAACCCCATAAAACTTTCACAGTATAGAACTCAACCAAAGAAGTGTAAAACCTAGACAACTGCTTCTCTCTTCTTTCTGGTGCACTTGTCCTTCTCTCTCTTGCAAACTTGCTTGAGTGAGTGTGTAGAAATTAAGGGAAGTGCCTCCCTATTTATATTTGTCACTTAAATTGTCCTAGTTACTAAAAGGGCATACTTGTCTAACTGGAATGGTCGACTTGTCTAGCAAGACACCAAAAATAACATTTATTATAATGACACTTGGGGATACTATTGACCCAACTTACATCCGAAGTTTTACATTGATTCTTTCAATGACTCTTACATGACCAAACTCATCTCCTGATGGAGGAATACAATCAATACATTTGGAATATCTTCCGAAGTTACAATACTTTAACACTCCCTCTTAACTAGGAAGTTATTCAACTAAGGTATCAACTACTACCACAACTGTACATCTAACCGGTGAGTCTCTATATGTCATAGGAATTTTTGAAACACCATCATACATCTTCATCATCGATCTCAGTTGGATCCTCTTCTCCAACCTCAATATGTTAATATTGAATCATCTTCTATGCATACTGGATCATCTTCTGTCACATCAGTATGTGGATATTGAATCATCTTCTACAACTCTTTATTCATTTTTAACCCATAGTCCAATAATTAAAAATAATAGGAAATATGTGGAATGAATTTTGTAATTCTCAACAAGTTTCGAACCTATTAAGCAGGTTCATTCTCAGAAGAACAAGAATCTCGCTTTTATTTTGCACGGGATGTGGAATAAATACTCATTATTTGTTTGATGAATCAGGTAAAGTTTGGCTTATGTGGAGTTAGGTTTTAATTTTTTTATTTGGGTTTTAATTTTATTATCTAAGTTTTAAATTATCAATTTAAATAGTATTTTACTAGTTTTTAAAAGTTTAATTTTTCATTATTAATGTTGTATAATGTTTATTACCAATGGTTTTTTATTAACTATTATTTTTTAAGTTATTATTATATGTAACTTATTCTTTAATTATTGTTGTTGTATTTATTATTATTTATGTTCTTTAATATTATTATAAAAATTGTTATCTAACATTGTTGTAAAAAATGTTTAAATTTGCTTATTATTATGTTTTTGTTATTATAGTTTAGAAAGTTACTTATTATTTATTCTTGTGTTGTTATTATTTGTTTAAGAGTTATTTTTGTTTGTTTCATAGAATGTTTGATTTTAAGTGTTTTTTGTTATGTTTATAGGTTTTAGGCTTTTAATCAAATTAAAAAATTTAGTGTTTTTATCCTAAACATTAAGAATTTTAATTTTTTTATGTGTTGAATATTATCTTTATTATATCTAAATGTTTACCTGAGGATGAACTTGCTTAATAGGTTCGAAACTTGTTGAAAATTACAAAATTCTTTCTGCATATTTCCTATTATTTTTAATCATCTTCTACAACATCAGTATGTGGATATTGAATTATCTTCTGCTTATACTGGATCATATTCTGCAACATCAGTATGTGAATACTAAATCATATTCTTCCAACATCAGTATGTAGATATTGAAACATCATCTGCAACATCAGTATGTAAATACTGAAACATCATATGCAACATCAATATGTAAATTATGAGACATCATCTACAACATCAGTATATAAATACTGGAATATCATCTGCAACATCAGTATCTAAATACTGAGACATCAATAACAACATCATTACCATGTTAGTTCTAAAAACAACACCATCAATCAATGCTAGATCATCATATGCATCACCATCATAGAGATGTTGGAACATCATCATCAACATAAAAATGTTGAAACAACATCATCATCAACATAAAAATGTTGAAACAACATCATCATCATCGGTATAGAAATATTGAAACAAACTTATCAACATCCATCACAACAATCATAAGTATGAAAATACTGAACTTGCTACATCAGTATAGGTATACTGAAACTATATCGACAATCATCTGTATAACAATAATGAACCTGCTACATCAGTATAGTAATACTGAAACTATCTCAACAATAATCTTAACCATCATCCATATAACAATACCGAAACCACATCTTTCCCACTAACTGTCTCGGAGCAATATCCTCGTGAGTTCTCTGGTAGATCCATCAGGGCCTTTTGTCTAACTTACTAACCCTTTCGAGTCAACAATCCTAGTCAGAAAATGGATCTTCCTGAGGAACAAAGAGTATTTTTATGGCTTACTAACCCACTTGGTTTAAACTAGACTAGCCGGACATACTAATCCCCCTACGATCAATAGGACTCGTCTGACTTACTAACCCTTTTGGGTCAACAAGCCTAGATAGAATTACCCTACTCTAGGCTGAGCTATCACCACTGCATCCTTCTACCATATACCATCACTCCCTCTCTCGAGAGAGATCCTTTCAGAACACACCAAGCTTGTCTCGAAAGTAATCAAAATTTACACAGGAAAGAGGCTTAGTCAACACATCTGCCACTTGTTCCTCTGTAGGAACATACTTGAGATTCACAACTCCCTTCTAAACTATATCCTGGATGTAATGATATCTAACTTTGATATGTTTCGTCTTGTCATGAAATACCGGGTTTTTTGTCATCTTAATACAAATTTGATTATCACAAAGGATATCTGTAACATCTATCTCTACATCAAATAAAACTGCCAACATCTTGTAAATCCATACTACTTTGCTACAAGCTAAACATGCTGCAATGTATTTAGCTTATGTCGTGCTAACTAGTGCAATACTGGTATACTTTCTACCAAACCATGAGATCATGTCTGATGCTAAGCTAAAACAACATCCTGAAGTGCTCTTTATATATTCAACACTTCCTTCCCAATCTGAATCTGTAAATCCATGTAAGCTGATCTCGTTATTTGATGTATATCTGAGACCATAGCCTAAAGTCCCCTTTAGATATCTCATCACATGTTTTGCTACAAGTAGGTGAATATGTTTGGGATTCACCATATATTGACTTGGAGTGTTTACAACAAAACATATATCCGGTCTTGGATTGGTTAAGTACATCAGAGAACCAATAATTTGGTTGTATAGGGTGGCATCTACAGCTTCCAAATTGTCATCATTCAATAGTTTCAAATTTGTTGTCATTGGAGTAGGAATGGCCTTGCAATATATCATCCCAAATATTTTTAGGATTTCTACTACTTATTGTCCTTGGTTTAGGAAAATCTAATATGGATACTGTCATACTACAAGACTTAGAAAATCGTGCATCATTCCAAGGTCTTTCATCTCAAATTCTGCAGCAAGTTTCTTCTTACATTTGTTGATGGGATTATCTTCACCTATCAAGAATTAATCATCTACATATTGTATTAATATCATAAGTCCATCACCCTCAACTTGTTAAATTTTTGAACCATTGATCTACAAGAAAATATGAAAGCTGTAGGAAGGGAATTATGTTGTGGAATAATCAAAGAGAATGTACACTTAAGGGAAATTCATGCCACAAATTCCAGATAAATCGGACAAGAATTGATCAGATAATCACAACATTAATCTTCATTCGTTAATCAATAATATAATGATTATACAATAAATATAATTCAAATGATAAAGATAGGATTTGGATCTATCAGTTCTAACTGACTGATTAGCTAACTAGGTGTGTCTAAATCACTACTAGAGCTCACTAGTCTAACTCTGGATGTCTAAATCAGTCTACAATGAGTTAACTGATGAGGTAGGTAGATAAAAGTTTCCTGATGCAGGAGCATCCTGCTCTCCATTTCAAATTCCAAGTTCAATGCTAGATCAGGCCTAGGAAGGGGTCTACACATTTTGATTTAATAGGTCCTAGACTATTACATTGTAAATAACCTATGTTTTTATGAATATTCTAGATAGTGATGAGTCATTCTACTTAGTCATAGGCTTTTAGAGCTGTAGGAATAATAGCAAGTCGTGACTCTTTGCGTGGAGATCAAGCCACATTCTGTTTGTTTTGGATAGGGACCATTTCATCATGCATTTTAGTGGTTTGTTTTTAGGTTACAGGACCACTAAGGGATGGGGGTAACAGTTTAGATTAAATAGCTAGGGTATAGAGGTTGAAAGGGTTCCATCTTTCAGAAGAAAATTGGGTTTTGCAGAGAGGTGGACAGACCTGTGTCTGTACCGACTTGTAAATATTTGAGGAGGATGAAAGAGGGCCAAGAGTTATGTGTATTTGATTTTATTTCCCTAATAGAATTTAGCCATGTGTTATGAGTGATGTTAGTCTAGATGTATGCATTAATTTGAGCAGCATAGATGTGTAGAGCGATTTTGACGTTTTCATGAATATTTGTAGATTTCTCTGCAATTGTTGGTTTAAGATTTGGATTTTGTTGGAGTCGTTGAAGGATAGGGTAGATGCAGGAATAGGAGGACTAGAATGATGGATCGAAGAGGTTGAAATCCCAATTGATCAATTATTTGATCAAATCTGTGTAGAACACAATTTTTTCTGTCTTAATGAGTTTTTGCAGAAAAAAGACGATGGAGATTGGATCCAAAGATGTAGATCTGACGGTCCAGGACAAATACACAACTGGAGTTGTGAGGGAGATAATGGATCTTCCAAGGTTTGGTCGATTAGCATAGAAAGGAAAATTGACGATTGTGGTGAAGGCCGCAACGAAAAGATCTAACGGTTGAAAAATATTGGGGGGAAATAATTGTGGGAGGAAAGTTGCGGAGGTGCAAATTTGGGAATTTGGAATTTTGCATCCCGCATCCCGCAATCCAAGTTGCAGAGGTGGAATTTCAGAGATGAAAGTGTGAAAGGTGCATTTGGGAAAATGGAGATCCCGCATCTCGCAACCCGCTTGTGGAAATCCTGTTGCGGAAAGGCGGTTAAGGAAGGAAAATTGCGGGAAGGAAATTTTAGTGTGGAATTTGGCGTTTAAAGCTAAATGTGGAGATCCTGCCAAGTGTAGGAAGTTGAAGATCCTGGAGGTGCTGGTTGGGTTGGTTTTGTTCCGAAACCCTACACCATTTTTGGTATCAGAGCGGGTGCATAAATATCTGCACACTATGGAGAGGAGGCTTGCAATATTAATTTGCAGGATGAGGACAAAATGTTGATTTCTGACCAGAGGAGTTGAAAAGAAGACTATGGTATGGTAACCCTCACAGCAGAGTGCTGTAGGAAATGAATGCAAAGCTAAAATCCTGTAGAGAGCATAGGGAGTGCTCAAAGGTTTTGTTTCAGAACCAAGAAAATGCCAATAGTCAAGTTGGAGGAATCTTGATGAGGTGTTGAGAGGGTAGGCTTGTTTGCAGTTCATCATGAGTATGGGAAATATCATGGAGATGGTATGGAGGGTGGATACTGAAAGTCATCTAAAGGGTTCAAGAGGAAGCCACAATAGAACAAGGGAATATTCCAGAGAAAATGGTGTCAAGAGGATGAGTCAAAGCAAATTTGACAGAGAGGTTGCTATGCTGAAGGAAAGGCTTAGTAAGGTGACTGAACTATTGCATGAGGAAGCTACAGGAGGTCAGTATTATGTATGGAGGTTAAAGAAGAAGGTGCAATGGCCTGTATATAGGTTATGTGTCAGGGATCTCAAGCATAAGCATAGTGTTTGGGTGAAAAAAGAGGAAAGACTCAGGGCAGCTGAGCATGAGGAATTTCACGTGATGTGTGAACCTAAGCAAGGTGTGTACCTTGAAGAAGAGAAAGAGGATGTTGATGCAGAGTTTGTTGTTAAAATATTGGACATGGAATGGTGTTCATATTAGTATGAGATGGGAGAAGAGGATGTTGAATTGAGGTCTACTGAGGATCTAAAATACTATTTTTGAAGAAATAGTGCAGCATGAAAAGATGGAGGAGAAGGAATCGGTTGAGGATGAAGTGCCTTATGTTTTTCAAACTAATAATATGTGTTTAACTATAGGTTATGCACGTGGAACAAAAGGACAGTTGATGAACATTGTCCAACAGTTTGAAGAGGATGAAGATGAAGGTAAAATCATGGACATGTGGAATGTATATATTTTACATATCTATTTGCTGACTTTGTTACATGTATTCTGCAAATGGATAGTTGGGATGGTGAATTATGAATCATGGTTGCTTGATGGCAGTAAAATTTCCTTTAATTTTCTAAAGGAAAATGCAAAGGAAGAACTTGTATTGAGATACAATATGGAAGCTCAAGATTAGGCTGAAGATGTTGAAAGGTGTGGCAATGACATTATTGTATTGTAACAATGGAGGAAGGCTTGAATTTCTTTATAATTTTGAGAAAATGAAGGTCACAGTGGAGAAGGGCATCTAGAAAAAGATGTTTCAACAAAGAAATAGACTGGATGAGGAGATAGATGAGTTATGACACCTCATGTAGAGATGTAAGAGGAACGGTAATGATGAGGTACATGCAGTTATCTAGATGACTATGGAAGATTGGGAAGTTCATTAGAGGATTAATGAACAACAAAAACTACAAAACAGAGTTTGGTATCCAGGTATATTGCAGCTGGAAGACTATGACCCAGAGGTCATATTTCTTTTTCCTAGGGAGTCTAATGTAGGAGCATCCTGCTCTCCATTTCAAATTCCAAGTCCAATGCTAGATCAAGCCTAGGAAGGGGTCTACACATTTTGATTTAATAGTCCATAGACTATTAAATTATAAATAGCCTATGTTTTTATGAATATTCTAGATAGTGATGAGTCATTCTACTTAGTCATAGGTTATTAGAGCTGTAGGGATAATAGCGAGTCGTGACTCCCTGCATGGAGATCAAGATACATTCTTTTTGTTTTGGACATGGATGTTTCATCATGTGTTGTAGTGTTTTTTTTAGGTTATAGGACCACTCAGGGATGGGGGTAACAGTTTATCTTAAATAGCTAGGTTGTAGAGGTTGAAAGGGTTCCATCTTTCAGAAGAAAACTATGTTTTACAGAGAGGCAAATAGACCTGTGTCTGTACCGACTTGTAAATATTTGAGGAGGCTAAAAGATGGCCAAGAGTTGCATATATTTGATTTTATTTCCCTAATAGAAGTTAGCCATGTGTTCTGAGTGATTTTAGTCTATATGTATGCATTAATTTGAGAAGCATAGCTGTGTAGAGTGATTTCATCATTTTCATGAATATTTGTAGATTTCTCTGCAATTGTTGGTTTAAGAATTGGATTTTGTTGGAATCAATGAAGGATAGGGTAGATGCATGAATAGGAGGACTATACTGATGGATCGAAGAGGTTTAAAGCCGAATTGATCAATTCTTTGATCAAATCCACGTAGAACACAATTTTTTCAGACTTAACAAGTTTTTGCAGAAAACAGATGATGGATATTGGATCCGTAGATGTAAATCTGGTGGTCTAGGAGGAATCCACAATTAGAGTTGCGAGGGAGATAACGGATCCACCAAGTTTTGGGCGATCCGCATAAAAAGGAAAATCGAAAACTATGGTGAATGCTGCAATGAAAAGATCTAACGGTCGAAAAATATTGTGGGGAAAGAATTGTGGGCGAAAAGTTGAGGAGGTGAAACTTTAGGAATTTGGAATTCTGCATCCTGCATCCCACAATGAAAGTTGTGGAGGAGGAATTGTGGAGAGGAATGTGCGGAAGGCGTATTTGGGAAAATGGAGATCCCACATCTCGCAACCCGCTTGCGGAAATCCTGTTGTGGAGGGAAAATTGCGGGAAGGAAATTCTAGTGTAGAGTTTGGTGTTTAAAGCTAATTTTGGAGATCCTACCAAGTGTAGGAAGCTGAATATCCTGGAGATGTTGTTTGGGTTGGTTTTGGTCTGAATCTTTGCACCAGCACCATTCTCCCTTCATGCATGAAAAACTGGCACTAGGATTAGTGAAAGTGATCTAACTGATTTTAACTAGAGGTCAACTCAGTATAACTGCTTACCTACCACAACCAACTAATGGAGGCTTCTAGTGGCACTCAGACTGGACTCCTATAATGTAGGGATTTCTCCTTGAGGTACATAAAATCATGCATGCACATGCAGTAAGTGGCAGATAACTCTAGGTGTGTCCCCCATAATCTAGTACAGTAATAATTACCCCCTAAGTTAGGAAAAATGACCAAATAGACTATATTGGACAAAGGAGGATTAATTAATCCTAACAGCTCCCCCCCCTCCTTAATCCTAAGTTCAAAAAATTTGGGCCCTGAAAGCTAGGCCAAAAGTCACCCATACAATCTAAATGACATAAAATATTGCTTAATAAACTAAGGAAAATGGAGAAATCCTCATGGGAACCCCCCCCCCCCCTCAAAATAAGTTGGAATCGAGAAACAAGCTATACTTAAGAGAAAATTTTTCTCTTTGTGCAAAAACTTGTGAAAAAATTGCTGCAATCTACAGCACTATGGAGCAGTAATGCAATATCTTGGTTCTTCTATGCATCAACATCCTGAGACTGTGCATGTGAACCTCTCAATTTTCTTCTAATGTAATTAATGTTGCTTGTGTTTCTTCTTTCTAGAGGATGAAGGGAATGATCAGTTTTGTTCTTCAGTGAGGAAAATTGTTGATCATTTGCCATCATCAAGTAGCATTTTTTTGGAATTTTGTTGCACCACTCTGAAGATAGAAAAGATGTGTGAGAGAGTGCAACATGTTCATTCTGATACTAATACGATGCTCTTATTTTGTCATCTGGATTCCCAGCACCACTCCTAGTTTCTTCCATGACCTTTTGGGCCCATAGGATTAGGCCACTGACTTGGAATGGGAGATGTATTTGTATCTAGAATCTCATGAGGTACAACCTCAATATCAAGATCATGCTGATCTTGTTCCTCATCATTTGAATCTGAAACATGAGAAAATATATCATCATCAAATGGAAATCAAAGATTTTTTATACCTCCTTCTGCTTTAGATTGTGGTGGATCAAGTAACTGATCTTCCTCAAACTGAACACTATGCTCTATGAAGCACTTCCTAGTTACAATTTCCATCAATTTATATGCTTTTGCATCCTCAACATATCCCAACATTATGCATTTGATACTCTGGGCTTGGAAGGCCTTTCTCTTGTCCATACTAAATTGTTTCCCAAGCTTTGGAACCAAAAACTCTCAAGTGCAAGACATCAAGCTTGTGCCCCAATAGTGCTTTGAAAGGAGTGGAACCAATCACTGATTTGTGAGGCACCCTGTTATGAATGTATCAAGCACAGTTTACAGCCTCGGCCCATATTAAAGGAGGAAGATTTTTTTTTTGAGAAGATATGTTTCCATCTCTTTCAATGATATATTTTTCCTCTCAACCACACCATTCTGCTGTGGTGTGTAGGGAACTGAGTGTTCCATTCGAATCCCTTCCAATTCACATAAATGCTGAAAATATATTTTAATGTACTCACCTCCATTATCAGATCTAATGGACTTGATATTTTTTCCGAAGCTATTTTCTACCAAGGATTTAGAAATTTTGAAAGTTTCGAATACCTCATCTTTCTGCTTCATAAAATATACCCAACAAAACCTTGAACAATCATCAGTAAAAGTTAGAAAATACATGGATCCATTAATGGATGTTGTAGTCATTGGTCTTGAGACATCACTTTGTATCAAATCAAGTGTAGAGGAATCTCTAGTTTCCTTCCCAACTTTATATCTCTTCTTTGGATGCTTACCTACCAAGCAATAAGGACATACTCCATCTGATGTTTTGATGAGTGGCAAGCCCTTAACCATTTTGTCAGTGTGAAATTGCTGGAGATATTTGAAATTGAGATTCCAAAATATCTCATGCCACAACTTGCTTGTGTTATTGGCATGAGTCAATAAAGTTGTCAGATGTGAAGTAGGTAGGAAATGGGAGAAGTCATATTCCTTGGAGGCATGATTAGAAAACCCTTTCGCTATGAGATTTTCAGTAGATGATTCGGTGATCTCTATTATGTCAGAATCGAATGTAACTCTCTTAGGAGATCCTGCATGAGACACATGATAAAAATACAACAAATTTGTTGCAAGAGAGGGCACATAGAGTACATTATTGATCTCTCCATGCTAGAATTTAATAGAACCTCTCCTAATGGCTGGGATTTGAGAGTCATGCCCCATGTGAATTCTAGGTCCTCCTAAGAGATTCAGAGTGGTGAAGGATTTCCTGGAGGAAACCATGTGGTTGGATTCTCTAGAATCTATCAAATAATCCTTCTACTGAGTGAGGTCTGATTTCAAGGCATGGCACCTCTCATGATATTCTATAGGTTGTCCATCATCAGAATTATTTGCTCCTTGTGGAAGGTCAATATTGTTCTATTCAAGGAGTGTTGACAGCTGATCAGTGGTCTTCTTCATGCATTATCTCTCTGGACTAAAGCCTCTCATACAGTAGGGACACTTAGTCTTCTCAAATTTCTTCTTTTTCTTGGAACCTGAGGCTCCATTAGAAGATATTTGATTCTCCTTTGGCTTTAAACCAGTGTTTTTGGTCTCCTTCCCTTTGTGCTTCCCTCTTGTTTGTGCATTTTTTGAGTATGATACTAAGAGTGCTTGATTCTTCGAGGTTTGAATCACTCCCATTTGAACCAATTTATCTTTCTCTTGTATCAAGCACTCATCAAAAGCATACATAGAAGTAATCTTTCAATTATAAATATAAGTTCTTTCGGAATGGAATGTAGAGGCAAAGACTGAGTACTTTGAGCCAAGCTTTCTTAGCACTGATATCACAAGTTTCCCATTTTTCCTTTGTAATGCACATTGTTTGCATTACAATACTAGTTCTTTGTACTTTGTTAAGAACTGTTGGGCTATAGTGAAATGAGCTTAGTCTCCATAATATGCCCTCAAATCTCATCTTGTTTACCAAACAAAGATTCAATATTTTCCCAATATTCCTTTGGATTCCTTAGTCCCTCAAGATGGAACAAAATATCCCGAGAGATATGAGTGCACATGAAGTTGAAGGCTTCATAAAGCTGATTCAAAAAATTGTTCTTCTCAACATATTGTTGGGGCTCAGATTCTCTGCCCATTGTCATCCTAAACATGCCTAGTTTGCGCAAGGATACCTACATATCTACCCTCCAATCAATGTAATTGAAGGGTGTAAGGATTCTAGGTACAAGAGATGAAGAATTATCCATCTTTTTGTTTGTTGTTCAGTCAATTTGTCAAGAAGATACATAGATACCTACAAAGAACAATGGAAAACCAATTCAATTCACAATCATATGTCAATACAAGCCTTTCCACCTCGACATATGCACTTTCTCAGAGTCTATCACACTTGGATAGACTTCTCTGGATAGAATACATAGGGATAAATGTTATGATTCTAGGAATTATGTGGAAAATCAACTGCTTCTGATGCACAATGGAGGTTGAACACGGTTTGCGGCTAGCCTAAACAAGGCTCTGATACCATGTTAAATTTGTGAACCATTGATCTACAGGAAAAATTTGTAGGAAGGGAATTATGCAGTGGAATAGTCAAATATAATTTACACTAAACAATAAATTCATGCCACAAATTTCAGATAAATCGGACAAGAATTTCTCAGATAATCACAACATTAATCTTCATTTATTAATGAATAATACAATTATTATACAATAAATAGAATTCAAATGCTAAAGATAGGATTTGAATCTTTTTGTTCTAAATGACTGATTAGCTAACTCAGTGTGTCTAAATCACTGTTGGAGTTCACTAGTCTAACTCTAGATGTCTAAATCAGTCTACAATCAGTTAACTGATGAGGTAGGTGGGAAAAAGGTGCCACTCTCCCTTCATGCATGCAAAAATAGCAATAGGCTAACTGAAAGTGATATAACTAATTGTAGCTATAGGTTAACTCATCATAACTACTTACCTACCATAATCAACTAATGGAGGATGCTGGTGGCACTCAGAGTGGGCTCCTATAATGTAGGGATTTCTCCCACAAACACATAAACTCATGAATGCACATGTAGTAAGTGGCATATAACCTCTAGGTGTGTCCCCCACACTCTAGTGCAGTAATAATTACCCCCTAAGCTAAGAAAAATGACCAAATAGACTATATTGGACAAAGGAGGATTAATTAATTCTAACACAACTTTATAGTAGAGGTTGGAATTTGCTTTATTCTTGGTAAAGCCTAAAATCATCAAGAATCCATTGATTATTCCATACCATGCTATAGGTGCTTTCTTTGACCCGTACAATGCCTTCTTGAGTTTACATACAAGAGTTTCTTGATCATTGGTCTCGAAACCTTGTGGTTGTTCGATATATACTTCATCTTCTATCAATCCATTTAGAAAGGTTGTCTTCACATCCATTTGATGTAACTTCCATTTCATATTGGATGCCAAGGAAAGGATGGTTTTGATTAAGGTGTACCTAGAAATTTCCGCAAAGGTTTCCTCATAATTGATTCCTTCCTTCTGGGAGAATCCATGAGCTATGAATCTTTCCTTGTACTTTTCTATACTACCATCTTCTGAGTGTTTTTTCTTGAAGATCCATTTCGAGGATAACATTGACTTGTCTTTTGGTCTTGGTAATATTTACCATACATAATTATTTATAATGGATTGATATTCCTTGACCATTGCATCAACCCATTCTTTATTCTTTGTTGCTTCTTTAAAACATGTTGGTTCTTTATCAACAGGATCACACATAAAAGCTACATATAGTAGGGTATGGATTTGTATTCTTTCTTTATCTAATGGTTCCTTCTAGGACACCATGTCTTTTTGCTTCTTTGATTACTTCATGAGCCCAGGAAGGTATTCTCTTTCATGATATCATTTCATTGGTAAATTCTTTAGGTCTCTGAGGTTCTGTCATGTCATGATCCTTAGGAATCTGATATTCTTCTTTGTTCCTAACTGGTTTAGGACCTTCTGCATATCTAGGAGTTTCATGTTCCTCTTCATATTCCTTGTCTTTCTTTGATTTTATGAAGGTTGTATCTTTGTCAAACGTGACATCTCTGCTTAATTCAATTTGACGATATCCTGGGATATATATTTGATAATATTCATATTTCTCACTATATCCTACAAACATACCCATCTTTCCTTAAGGATATAAATTTTATCTTTTCTCCTTGAGAATGTGTATTTATACTGGACAACCAAATATCTTTGGGTGACATACTTCATACTTTTATCCCGTATACATCTCTTCTGGAATTTTGTTTCCAAGGGTACTCTGTACATATAATGTTGTTCTGGCTGCTTCTTCCCATAGGTACATAGGTATATCTTAATCATGTATCATAGCTTTCACAACTTCCGTGATATATATATTCTTTCTTTTTTCCACACCATTTTGTTGTGGATTATAGGGAATGGTAAGCCCCCTCTTAATCCCATCTTCTTTTCATTACTCATTGAATTCACTTGATGTGAATTATCCTCCATTATCTGATATTAAGATCTTGATCCTCTTTCCAGAGAGTTTTTCTACCAGGGCCTTAAACTCTTTGAATCTTTCAAACACTTCATATTTCTTCTTTAGGAAATATATCCAATTTTTGTGGTAGTATTCATCAATAAAGGAAGCATAGTAAACATACCCGCTTAATGAAGTAGTTTGCATTGGCCTGCATACATCTGAATGAATAATATCTAAGATCCCGTTTTCTTTTCTATCACTGTTTGGATATGGGTTCTTAGTATTATTTCCTTATGCACATCCTTTGCACACCTTCATGGTCTATATGAATATATGGTAAACCAATTACAACCTTTCTCACAATTGGCAATGATTTGTAATGTATATGAGAAAGTATTTTGTGCCATATCTCACATGGGATAATGGTACTAGTCATCAATGTTGAATCTACATGTCCCTTCAATATGTAGAGTCCTCCTTCTTTAACTCCAATTACTACTGCACTATATATAGTTTTTCCTTTTGTCCACATGAGGAATTCTCCATCCACAAAAGCAACTCTGAACCCTTTCTTATCTAAGGTTGAGATAGAAAGAAGGTTCTTCTTTAGTCCCGGGACATACATTACATTCTTCATCTTCATGGACTTTCCAAAGTCCAACTTGTAGGAGGATTCTCCCATTCCTTTGATGGGATATTGGTAATCATCTCCAAGCATTACTTTGTGTGGGGACTCCATTTGTACAAGACATGAGAGTGGGTACTTGTAACATGTCATGAGCTTGGAGGCACCATTATCTACTAGCTAGGTGTCATTCCCTGGTGAGACTAAACCTGTGAGTGAAGATATCAAGACATTTTCTTCTCAGCAATATTCATTTTCCTTATCTTCTTGATCATTGTCTTCAAGAGCATGGTCCTGAAATCTTTTCTTCTTCTTGACTCATTTTTCTTTCATCAGACATTTTATAGCAATGTGTCCCATCTTATGACAAGTGAAGCATTCATAATTTGAAAAGTATTTATTGGGATTCTTAAACCCTTGAGTCCTTTTAGGAGGATGGTAATAACTCTTTCTCTTATTCTTTCCTTTGGTATGGAATTTCAAAGCCTGATCCTCATTTTCATTAAGATTCTCTTCTCTGGCTACTATTCTTTCTTATTCTTGCACACATTCTTCCCATAACTGTCAGAAATTGTTAGTATATTTGTTGAACAGATTCCTTTGATAAAGTATTCCCAATCTCTTGGAAGACCATTGAAGGTGGTCATTACAATTTTTGCTTCTTCAACCATATCACCAATGGCTTCCAACAACTCCTTGATTTGAGATACTCTTGTAAAATATGATTGGATGGTTTTTGAATTTTGAGCCTTTACACTTTTGAGGTGATTCCTCAAGGTCGTCTTCCTATTGATGTTTCTTCCTTCAAATAGGGTGGATAAAGCATACAACATTTCTTTTCGTGTGGTACTTGAGGATACTTGAGGAATCAAGTTATCTTTGATGGAGTCAACTATGATCCTCTTAGCCTTGATCATGTCCTTCAATTATTTGGACTTAGCTTCAACTTCTTCTAGCTCTACAACTTCCTTCTTTATAAATCCTTCTATACCATTTTCTTCTAGGATGAGCATGATCCGATATTTCCATGCTATGATTTTTTCAATGCCTTCAAGTTTCTCATCTAGCTTGGTAATCTTTATCATATTTTAATAGAATGATAACTTCAAATGTAAGTAGAAGGAGTAGTACTTACTTGATAAATACAACTTATAGCTAACCTCCTTTGATATGACCTAGGGTTTGATGTAGAAACCCTAATTTTCCAGTTGGGATCATTGGTAAGGTTGAGTGATGGAAAAGTTGTGCCTCCACAGGGAGAGCTAGACTATTTCTTTCTTTTTCTGATATTGATGATGGAGTCTCAGGAAAACTGAAGCCCTAGTTCTTCCCGACAATAGTGTTTGGTCCAAAACTGAAACTTCTTGGAATTGAATTCTATTTCCAAAGAAAGATGTGCCCTTATGGGGCGGGTTGAGTGAGCCCTCTTTTCTAGTTGATCTATTGAGGTATTTTTTTTAGAGTAACAAATCCTAGCTGTGCAGTTTATCCTTTCATGGTGGATATGATACCGTGTTAAGTTTTTTTAATTGCTTAGATGATATATTAAAACAATTTTCACTAGTAGGATCGCTAAAATATCAACAAGCACAAAAACACAAATAAAACAAATATTTTCCTTGGGGAAACCACAAGGGTGAAAATGCCGCAAAAATTTCTCAGTATAGAACTCAACCAGAGCAATGTAAAACCTAGATAACTGCCTCTCTCTTCTTTATGTCGCACTTGTCCTTCTCTCTCTTGCAAACTTGCTTGAGTGACTGTACAAATTAAGGGGAGTTCCTCCCTATTTATATTTGTCACTTGACTTGTCCTAAGACCTAACATGGTAGACAACTCTAACTGACAGGGTTGACTTGTTTAGCAAGATACCATAAATAACATTTATTTTAATGACACTTGGGTACTATTGACACTACTTACATCCGGAGGTTTACATCAATTCTTTCAATGAATCTTACATGAAAAATATCATCTCCTAATGGAGGAATACAATCAATACATCCAGAATATCTTCCAAAGTTGCAATACTTTAACACAATATCGAAGGCCTGTGAAGAGAATCCAGACATTACTGCAAGATTTTTGTGGAATCAAAAGTGTTGCAGTTGGGAAAAATTGTCGTTGATTTGAGGAAATAAAATGAGGAGCTGCAAGCTCGAGCGATACCAAGAACACCACTGGAGAAAATCGTGGTAAGAAGGGGAACAATTGAAGACACCACAACAGAAATTGTAGAATATGAAAAGGCATTCCAGACGATAGAAAAAGAAATCACGTAGTTTTGGGGCAGTTTGGTGCAAGACGAATAACTGCACCAATTGGAGAGACAAATTGGTGAAGAAGAGGCACAACTCATAGCACTATGGGGATCACTCAAAGCGATTCCCCCACTTACGCAGGTGACCAAGGCAGCAGAGCTCAAATAGTTGTAGCAGGAATCAATAAGGCTCATACAAGGAACCAAAGGAGGTCGACACACTTGGATGAATTTTAGGGTGCAACAAAGCAAATGGCTCTCAAATCCATGGAGGAAACTATGAGGACAAAGGAATACTTAAGCACAATGAAATAGATGAATGAATATCACCCAATAGAACAGGAAGTAGACTAGTGAGCAACACTTAGAAAGACAATCAAGGAAGTCATCAATCAAGTTAAAATTGAATATGACACCTTTAAGACAAAGTTGAACAGATTGGTGATTTCTAACTGAAGTGGCTCGAGGGTGATCCACAAGTTTGTGTTGGGGGAATGTTTGCAAGGGGTTAGGAGGCACAAATCATGTCTCAGCCATTGACAAAAGGGACTTTGACACAAAGAAGAATCGATCGCGGCGAAAGGAGGAAGTGAAAAGTTAGGAAACTTTGGTCAAATTAGATATCAGATCAGTCAAGTGGACCATTTTTGTACCAACTTAATAAATCTATAAGTATTATCATTATCATCAGAGAGATAGGAGAAGAGAGATATAATCTAGTTCATAGGAACGAATGTGTTTTTTGGTCTGAGGCTAATCGACCAAGAAGTTATGTCTTTTTGCGATGTATTTCTGGGATTAATGGAATGAAGACTCTATTGGCGACATAATTATGTTTATTATCTGTAATTTTGTGAGATGTATTCTATGAAGTGTATAATGTTGCGATCTCTATTCTTTATGGTTAAATATGAATTATGTGAAGTTTATTAGTTTACTAGATGTCGATGTTTTTGATACTCTGGATATGAATCTGAATTATGATAACATGTCTTTGTTGAGTTAAATCTAAGCTAGTACAAATGAATTGATCTGGATAATAGGTTAATTGGAACCCTGTATCTCTGGATGTTGCAGATAACAGATAGTGTGAAAGTCCTCTTCCTGTTGTGGAAACTTGGTTCTTACAGTCGTCCCTCAGACATCTTGGGTGAGACTGCACCTGCTTTGTAGGTGTTGCTGGATAGGGTAAAACCTATCTAGTCCGATGTTTAGGGAGTTTGCATCGATGGGTGCGACAGTCCTGTGGAGTGAACCCCTATTGACAGGATAATGTCAACAAGTTTCAATTTCAGTATTGTGCAAGTTCTAGTTTTGTAGTATTTTTAGGTGTTTAGTGTGGAAGGTGCACCTAGTGGTGCCCAAAACTTTGGAGGTTTGAGTTCCTATTGCAAGCTCCAGTTATATCAAGAAAAGTCACTATTTCTGAGCAATATTGTCCATGATTTTCATTGTAAATCTGTAGACATTTCTTGATTCATTTTTATATCATATTTCTTGTGGTTTTACATATTCTAATGCATCCATGAATGTATATTTAATGGAAATCTATCATTACTAAAATTTCACTCTCATTTTCCTTCAGTTTCATGTGTTAATCCCCCTACCTATTTACTAATTTTTATCTATGAATTTGTGGGTAAAGTATTTACAGTAAAAGTTGTTCCAAGTGCCTTTGTGTTGTATGGATTCCAATCCTAATATGATAATAGTATTTTTGTGTTTTATCTTCTGCAATTTCTGAGTCTCTCTCTTCCATGTTATTTCTCACTTGTGCTCAAACATTTTGTGAATCTAACTAGTTTTTAGTTTTAATGCAAAGTATTTACTTATGAACATCCAATTCATGATCTGAAGGTTGTTGTAGGTAGATACAAAAAATTTTAGCCTATCCCTGGCCTCATACCTACAATTAGTGACCTCCTAGTTTCATTTGTGTTCGCTTGGAATTAGTCTAGTTGAGTAGTCCTAGTTTCGATCTTTTCCCTAGTTTCTCCAAATTATAGGATATCACTTCATCTATGAGTCTATAATGTTCCATATAAGGTTGGGGATATTTGTATCAAGATGATTCCAATATTTCACTATAGGTGGACAATATTCTACGTAACTCTTGGGTCCATTTCCTTGAAGCCTTTGGTTTCGCCAAACGAATCCAATCAAGCGTGATGTGCTTGGAAAAGTGAAACCTGTCAAAGTAGGATCCCGTGTATACCTTTATTCAATATTTTTTGGTCTCTCAAGAAGTGTTGTAAGATTTCCTATGGATATAATAAACCCTAGAGTCAAGTTTGGAAAATTTAGGAAAGATCTAGCAGTGTTTGGAGAGAATTGGAAGTAATCTAGCTAGATTTTGAAAATTTTGAGTTAGTGTACCTAAATATCTATTTGGTTACATTACACTTCCAATCCATTTTTATGGCCAAATATTTTGTTACGAGGCTGGCCTATGAACTAGAATCAAATAGAGCATCCACCTTTATCTTCTTGACCTAGATATTAACATGGATAATTTAATCACTTTTCTTTGGGATGGAGGCTACTTGGATTCACCTCCTTCTACATTATAGGGAAATATTATTTTCATCTACATCTAAGATATTATATACTTGCTTGCTTGAATCCATGACTAGCATGTTATTCTCTTTGGCATCCTCTAGATGCAGCATCCAACATTTATCTTTAGTGTGATCATCAATATCATAATGATTACAATGGTTTGTTGGACCCTTGTACTGATGTGATATGGTCCTTGCCTTCTTGTCCTTTCCTCTCCATTTATTCTTTCCCTCCTCAAAAGTATATTGGTGGTATTTTTTCTTGGAACGACTTTGTTGTCCTTTATTCTTACCCATAGTATCCAAGTAATATGCTTCCACTTAGGCCTCATACATTGTCCTACTTTTAAAGAGAACCAGTTGCCTCTTGTAATGACTATGTATACCTCCTAGATACTTGAGGAGTACATTTGGGTTTTGGGGAGATATACCTATCATAATGACCATTTTTTTGAACTTGGTGGTGTACTCTTGCATAATCTTCCCTTGCTTCAACCGAAAGTAGTTTTAATGGATCTTTGGTCCTGTTTGTTCCCAATAGGTTATAACTGATATTTAATGAAGGTTTTAAACACCTCCCACTTAGACATTAGTGTTATCATTGATTCGTAAATGATTGTGTATATTTCACTGGAATAGTTTGTCACAACGAACCTTACATATAAGTTATTTATATTACCTTATTTCCACTGAATGCTAAATACTTTGGAATTGAAAGAATAATAACTAGAGAAAAGAAATACAAAATCATCATAGATTTACCTTGGGAAAACCCACTATGGGTAAAAACCTAGACATAAATTAGGACTATGCCTTTCTCTCTTGTATAGAATTTGAATACAAAGAAAGTGGTACTCTTTATGGTGTTACCTTTTATTCCATGGCCATAATGGCTACTACATGATCTCCTCCTTCCTCTATATTTCTCTAATATTCAATCGCACACTATTGCTCAACTATTGAACAATACAATAACATCAAAATAATGGAACCCCTTCTTCTCCTAACAACCCACTATTTAACATAGACCGACAGTCATCTATGGTTAGTTCTAAGGTCTTTTCATGTCTTAAACATTGATTAGGTTTATGGTTTTGGAGCTTTTATAATGTCCTTGAAAATCCACACTTGAATAGATCCACATGTGTGAGAAATGAGAAATGACATGGAATCCACTTTGTACCATGGTGGTCAATTGGATAGGTCAACTTACAGGATGCATATCTCCTTGATATAGACTTCAATTGAGGCCATTCTTGGACCATTGGAGGGTTGTGGAGTGTAGAATAACATCAAGGGGCATAACACAAATGGTGTATTTTACCCCAAAAAACATCATTTAATCCCTCAAACAAGCATAAGAAGGTTTTGCACCCCAAATCTACAAAGTGGGACCTTCCCCTAAAATGGTCCCTACAAGCCAATTCATCTAATTGTTCCACTAAGAAGCAATAAATTATAGGACAAAATATATATTGACCCATTTTGTATCAATAACTCTCCAACCTAAGCATATACATGTGACTCTCCCACCAATTTTGGGCATGGCCCTCTAACTTTAGTCAAGCAATCAATTTTTTTATATTCTCCTATGTTATGAACACTAAAATAAATTTTGAATTGTTGCAAACATTGGTTCAATTTAACAACATCAATCCCACTTTGGTAGTGTTTGACGTCCACTTTTGTTTCTTCTTTAAACAAAGATTAGGAAGAAGCGATGGCATTAGAACTTAGTCCTTTCTTTCTTTGGCTCCCTTTTCAATTTATTTTCCAGGTCTTTGTTATCTCCATATTTTTCCATATGAGCTGGCTTCTATGTTAAAGCTACTAAACGTCGTGAAAGGTACAAACTTGTTCTGTAGACTTTCCATGAGAATAACCATGTTACGAGAGATATCAGTGACTTGTCACTTCTAGATTTGAAAATCTCTCTTTTGACTCATCCCTTGGATCATTACTATATCCATCTACAATGGTTAGGATTTTGATACTTGTTTCTTAAACTAGTTCTTATATCCTACAACTTCCTACAAAAAACTTAAATAAAGTTGCTATGATAACAATATGATTTGTAAACTACCATGGATATTATACTGGAATAATTTATCACGATAGATATTACAACATTTTGCAATCCCTTATTATGTAGTGTTTACTTTATATATTATATTTATGATTACTAGCTTAGCACAAAAATCACAAAAATAAACTGAAACTAAAATGAAAGAAGATAGGAAAATAAAACAACATCCACATAATGAACATAAGATGTACCTTAGGAAAACCCAATATGGTGAAAACCCAGTTAGCAGGTGAGATCTATGCCTTGCACTTTTATTCTTAGTTATGAAATGCAAGCACAAAGAAAGTGCACTCACTATGGAGTTTTCATGGACATCGTGGCATGTATGGCTACTATAAGATATTCTTCTTCCTCTCTTATGTTTTAATATCCTATTATGTAACTTCCTATCATAGTAGCTTAATATTTAACATGGCCTAATAACTGTCAACATTAGGGTTAGGTTTTTTTGCATGCCTCAACTTCCAATTAGGGTTAGGGTTTTGGACACTCTAGGATCTTCTTGAAATTCCACATGTGACTAGCTCCTGATGTCTGAGCAATATAAGTTGGCATGGAATCCACTTGGTGTCATGGTGGTCAACAAGATAGGTCAACTTATGGGAGGCATAAGTTTCTCACATCATCAAATTGAGATGAATTTCATGTTGCTAGATATCTCTCCATGTGTAGAGCAATGTTGAGAGGATGAGAACTTTGTTTGCAAAGTTTTGACCCCAAAATCGACCATTTAAGCTCTCAAACAAGCTTTGAAGTTTCTTGACCTCAAATCAAGACCCGCCTCTAGAATGGACTCTGCAAGCCAATAACTCTAATATTTCCATCCCAAAAAGTACAAAATTAGATGACAAAATATATAATAATCCATTTCAAATCAAAACAAGAATACTATCATACATTAATATACAACTACATGTCATAAATTCAAAACATAAAGATGTATCATATCGAACATAAATGTCAAATGAGACATTGATATCTTTGTAAGTTTAATTCAATTCTACCTCATGGTATAAATATGGGACCAAATGGGGATCAAATCTAAATGAGGCCATTTAAAATGTTTTAATTTGAATTTTAGTAACTTAAAATTTTACTATCTAAAAATCATATAACTCGGATATTTATTATCATTATTATTGTTATATTTATAAATATATATTTAATCTTATATGAAAAAGATAAATGCTATGTTTTCCATTTTAATATGAATTTTAGAAAGATGTGTAAATAAGTATATGCATATTTATATATTTTTAATTAACGTTTTGAACATTAAATATACGTTTATTTTGATTACATTGTTAATAATGTGTAAAGGTGAGACTTGTCTAGCCTTGTTGTAGCATTGATGCCTTCTTGTACCATTGGTACGTATGTTAAACAAAATCAATGTGTCTAATCTTAAACGTTGAATGGTGTTGTAAATAATATATTCAATGTTCCTTGAATTTGATTTTGTATACATTTATTTCGAAAATATTCAAGAAGTTTCATCATTTCTTTCATTGATTTAGTAATTTAGGTATTGATTTGATATATATATATATATAGATGTTTCAATAGGATTATGATTATATTTAATGAATTGAATTTGGTTTGCAACATGTAATCACTTAAGTTCTTTCATTGAAAAGAGTGAATCGGAGATATTTATTATGTCAAAATCATTCGAGACTTTGTGATTAATACTCATTACAATTATAAACACGTGGAGGTATAAACCTAATGTCTCACACATATATATAATGCTTTATTTTAATTGATAAACATAAATTTTAAATAAAAATAATATTGAATTTAATATATATATAATGAATTAAATAAAGAAAGNATTACATAAAGAAAGAAATTAATAAGATTAAAACCTCAAAAAATAATATTAAATTTATATATATATTATATTTTTTTATTAGAGGAATTGACAACTAGGGATCAGGCCGGTACTTGCGTGATATGGGGTCAAGGAATCTAATCCCGCAACCACTATAATCCTAGATACATCCACAAGGCTCGAACCATAGCGCATGGACAAGTTTGGGGATTCAAACATAAGACCTTCCATTTACAACTATTTACAATATTTCAACTTTACCACTTGCTCTGCCTCCCACATACACACACACACACACACACATATAACCACTTAATATTTGCATTTAATAAAAATGGCAAGTGAAATGTCTTTTCCTTATAGATGTAGATAAATAAGTAATTATTGGTATAAGATTTATCCATATAATAATTATGGATAAACCTTCTCCCTTGTTTTGTTTGTTTTTTTTCACTTATTCTCGTCCTATAACACTTATGTGATTCTCTTAATACATACAATTTGGATATACATTTGATAGACACAAAATTCTGGGTTACGACAATTACCTATAATAATAATAATAATAATCTATTTTTAAGGTCACTGTTAAGCGAGACGCCATTTTGGTGTATGAGACCCCCTTGTTTGTGGGACAAGGGACCCCTCTCTACGCAGCGATTTAATTGCTAAAGTTTACAGAGGTGTACATACACTACCCCCTCTGGATTTGAACTTGTGATCTCCTAAGAGGAAACCCATGTTCTTAACCATTAGGCCACTCATGCTATATAAGTTTAAACTACAAGCTCATAAATACTTAGATTATTTTGTGTAATAATAATAGAAAACAAAAAGAAGATTTGAGGTAATAAGCATCGCCTAACATTTTTAAAGATGAAATAAATGAGATAACAAACTAGAATATTCATAAATTTTAAGGTGATGCTTTTTATTGTAAGATTTTTAAGTTGATGTGGTAGTATTTATTTTTAATTTGATAATTAAATTTTTAATAATTTTAATATAACAATATAGGTCTCTTTCAACTTATAGTTATTATATACACCAGGTTTATACAGATGGTAAGTTTCTTATGGTATGAGGAAAAAACAAGGAATGCTTTCCCCTTGTGAAATGAGAATTTTGTTTAATCAAAGGATTGAGGTATAAAAAAAAATTATGGTTTGATTTGGCCTTGAGTATGAAGAGTCTAA
This sequence comes from Pseudotsuga menziesii, assembly GCA_001517045.1. Classification (NCBI taxonomy): domain Eukaryota; kingdom Viridiplantae; phylum Streptophyta; class Pinopsida; order Pinales; family Pinaceae; genus Pseudotsuga; species Pseudotsuga menziesii. The sequence goes on along the minus strand of LPNX010637591.1, from coordinate 266,464 downwards.
AGAGTCTATGGTGGGGTTTGTTTAGTTCTAGCATATTGAGTAATGTTTTTCGAGATAAATATTTAATGAACAAGTTTATTAATGATTGGATAAGATTCTCAAATAAATCTATTTCAAATGCTTTGAATATCTTGAGAGATTAATGGACTCGTATCCTCAAGTTAGTAGTTGGTTAGCTTGGAAGCTGGGGAATGGGACTCAGATGATTCTAGGTGAAGATCCTTACATTGGTTGTGATGGTGAATATAAGTTTTCCTAGGAATTTATTGATTACTTGAGACACTTTGGTTTTGATTGTTTAGCACATGTTAAAAGAGTGGTTTATGGGAATCTTGCAGCAACTTATTGGTATCATGTGGAAGATATAGGCCTTTAGGGAGATCTAGTAAATGAATGGAACAAATTTTACAAAAAAATTGAATAATTTTGGAGTTAGATTAACGAAAATGAAAGATAAAATTGCTTGGTCTTGGGATGTAGCAACAGGGCAGGTAAATGCAAAACAAGCTTATGAAGCCATTGGTTTTTCAAATGTGGATTATTGGGTGAAATGATGGTATAAATCTATTTGGAAAATGAATCCCCCTTTGAAACTAAATTTTTTTTGTTGGCTTTCCTTGACAAATAAAATTTTGACTAAGGAAAAGCTATTGAAGAGAGGTTATATGGGACCAAACTTTTATTTTCTTTGTAATAATGGGATATATTTTGTTGAGCATCTATTTGTACAATTTGATTTTTGTCAGAAAGTATGGGAGGATTTTGGGAATAGGCTTCATGTTTCAGTTGATTTGGAATAATTTTCTCTTGAGAATAATCTATGCCAATGGATCTCAAACTGTTTAATATATTTAAGGCTCTTTATATGTTTGTTATTTGGGGCATTTGAAGAGGTAGAAATTTGGCTATTTTTAAAAATGAAAAATGTTTCTTCTTGCTAATCTCATAGATTGTAGGGGCTTTCCAAGATTACCATTCAATTCAAAATGTGAAAGCAGCTAGAAACTTGATTCTCCCTCCTTTTCCGATTGAGGAACCCATTGGTTTGTTTAATGACTCTTCACAAATGGGTCTTTGTGGTTGTGGCATTTGGATTATACTTAGTGGTACAAAGTCCTTCCATATTTATATGGGTGACATAGAAGGTACACACACTAGAGGGGAATTGTTGGCACTCTAGACTTTATTAACCTTTTCTTCTATAAAAGGTATTTGCTCATTACAGGTACTTGGAGATTCCAAAATTTTAGTAGACTACTTTAGTGGGAAGTATGATTTGCAAGTGGCCAATATCGTTCATTGGAAATACAGGGTTCAAGAGCTTCAAGATGGAATACGTATTAGTTCATGTAGCCACATTTATAAACAACTAAGTACTATTGCTCATGAACTATCCAAGAAAGTAGTTGGACAACATGAAGGGCTACTGTTTTATGAAGAACACTTGGATGGTCATGTGAAGTCTAGCAACACTCTAAAAGAATATTGATTTTGATATTGTTGCTAGTTTAAATTTTTGTTATGGAGATTTTGTTGAATTTTGTATCTCAAGGAAGGTTACGTTGCAAAATTTTTTGTAAAAGTTCTTGGTTTATGATCTAAAACTCTACCATGATCATGTATGTCAATTTTTGGATTATGTATTATGATATATTCAACCATTTTTTATGGCATATGAAGATCCTCCTTAGTTACAATAAATACTAAGATGTATAGACAATATGGACTATTTTGGTACTTGTACTTTGATTCACAATGAATAGCAAGATGCAGTTTTTTTCTTATTGAAAAAAAAGATTGTAAGTGTTATCTTTTAAGAATTAGTTTAATTGGTTAAATCATATGCTTAATGGATGTTGTTGATAGGGAGGTTTATAGGTCACAAGTTCAAATCTAATCGAGTCTCTTGGAGTTAGGAATCACTACTGCAGCTAGCAATTTATTTATACTCCTCCATTTGAGTATTTTGAAGAAGAGGAGGATCCCACAAAGTTTTCATTGCAAATTAAATATAATTGCAAACCTTACTACTACAATGACATATATGTATGTTGAGATTTTATTCAACCTTAGAAAAAGCATCGCATTAAGAGAAATGACATGCATTGTATAATTCAGTATGGAGAAAAAGGTCAACATTTATGTGTGTTTGGATAGGTAACACTAATAAATAATATTTTGAAAATCACTATTGATTAATTAATATAATAATAAAAACATAGAACTATTTTAAATATTTTAAATATAAAAAATTACACATTTTTAAAAATCTATTTCAATACTTTATAAATAAAAAATTAAGATTAATCTTTGATATTTTTCTTAAATGTGATCTATAAACTATAATGGATATTCCAACGGAGAAGTTTATTTCAAAATATTTTACAATATTTTGCAATATCTTAATATGCAATGTTTACTTAAGATTTCAAATCTAACATTACTAGCTTAGCACACAAAATATTGAAATGAAAGATGCTAAGCAAATATCACACAATCCATGGAATGAACACAATATGTACCATAAGAAAACCTAATGTAAGAAAAACCCACCTAGAAGCTGAAACCTATGGCTTACTCTTTTCTTCTCAATTATGAAATTCAAATACAAAGAAAGTGTACTCACTATGGAGTTTCCATGGACACTATGCCCTATAGTTCGTTATAAGATATTTTACTTCCTCTCTTCTACTTTAATATCCCACTCTCAATGCTCTGTTCTAGTTTGTAACAATATTCAATACAATAAGAATGGAATCCCTTCGTGTCCTAATGGCCCAATATTTAACATGGTTGGGTAGTTTCCTAAGTTAGGGTTTTTGCACACCTCAAGTCTCGATCAAGGCTAAGGTTTTTTACCCTTTAGAATCTTTTTGAAATTCCACACATGAGTAGCTACACATGTGTGAGTAATAGAAATGGACATGTCATCCACTTAGCATCATGGTGGTCAACTTGTGGAAGGCACAACTTCCTCATACAAACTCTATTCTAGGTAATTTTTTAGTATTGTTGGAAATCTATTTATGTGTAGAACATCCCTACAAAATGGTCATTTAAGGCCTAAAATACACTTTGAAAGTTTCTATACCTCCCCCTAAAATGGGACCTACAAGCTAATAGCTCCAAGTTTTCCACCTAAATTTTTTTCTTACTATAACATTTATATAGGGGTTCTTTGTTGAAATGCAACCAAACTATATCTCCCACCTTGAATATTTTCTTAATTATGTGTTAATCATATAGCATTTGTAATTTTCGTATGACTTATTTAATGCATCATGTACTTGAAAATTGATCTTACTAGTCTTATGTATTAATTTTCCAACCTCAATACTTCTCACGTGTTGTCTTCCCTCACTTCTCCTTCTTGTCCATATACAACATATAAGAGATAAGGTTGAAAATACCCAGTGTAAGGTTCAAAATGGGTCTTACTAGTAGAAGTGTGGACTCCTCTATTATAAGTGTGTTGAGTATAAATCAAATTTTCATCTCAAGTCCTTGGATGCTTTTGATTGTAGACCCTCAAAAGATGAATCAATGTCCTGTTCACTATAAGTTCTATTTACCCATATGCTTATGAATGGAATTTTGTTGATCTCTTCAAAGTGGTGTCCATATTCTTCCAAAGTGTTATGCAAAAGGAACTGAGATTTTTGGTATCTTTATACGATATGATGCTCCTAGTATCCTAAATCGCACACTGACCTTTTCAAAGAACATGTTTGCTGCATCTTGTCCCTTGATGGTTTTCTTACAAGGTATGAGAATGTATTGTCATCTTCCATTTCTTAACAACTTGTTTCCACTTCAACAGGATTCTACAAATTAGACAATACAATGCAACTTTTATATCAATATGTATTTAATTCAAATTTCCAAATTACAATAATCTACATGGACTAATTTACTAAAAATAGTAAATACAAATATGAAAAATATTCTTTAATTTTTCTTACAAAATTTTGCGCCGTAAAAAATATTTTTATAGTCATATTTTTATAAAATTACAACCAACCATGTATATTTCTTAGCTAAACCTATCTATATATTGTAACTTTAATATTTTCTATCTCTCTCACATGAATATTTATCCATTAAAGAAGGTTTCAATTAGAGTTTATTTTATCTATAGAGGGTTGTGTTCATTGTGCATTTATAGGGAGTGCACACATGGTAAACAAACAAGATTTTGATCAATTGTTGATTGAGGTAAGGTTTGTAGACTCTTTTGTAGCATTGGTAAGTGAGTATTGTGTTTTATAATTTTAATAAATATGTATAATTTTCATGTGGTAGAAGATATATTTAATGTTTTTGGAAATTTATATGGAATAAATTTATTGAACATTTTTTTAACAAAAAAAATCTAAAGATTTTTTATTTATTAATACTTTGAATATTAATTATAAGTTTATTTTGATTAAATTGTTCATGCATGTGTAGAAGTAATACTTGCTTAGCCATGTTGTAACATCAGTAAGACTTTCCTATCCATGTCGTAACATGGGTTGGTGAGCATTATGATATGCAATTATGATCAATATGTCTAGTCTAATCTCCAATATTGAATAGTGTTGTTAATGATATATTCAATGTTCAATACATCTAGTATTTAATATTGAACCAGGTTGTAAATGATATATTCAATGTTCTTTGATTAAATATATTAAATGTTTGACTAAATTTAGTAAAGGTAAGTAAAACAAATTCGTTGACATTAATGTTTTGAACATTTACTATTATTTGAGTAAATAATAATTACTTATTGTTTAAATATATATATTTTCTAGCATGACTATATTCAATGAATTGAAATTAACTTATACTAATTAATTACTAAAGTTTATCTTTTTGAATATATATTTTTTCAACATAACTATATTTAATAAATTGAAATTAATTCAAAATATTTTAAATATTAAAATTTTTAAATTAAAAATAATAAAAAAATCTATTAATCAAAATCACTTAAGATTTAATATTACTATCAAACACAATTACAAGCAATCACATAGAAGTACAAACATAACCATAAATAATAATAAAAACAAATATATCCCTTAAAAAAAAACCTTAAACATTGGATATATCCCATATCATGAGAGCCTCCCATTTTCAACAATCCACAAACTCTTTTAAATGAAAAATATTCTTCCTTATCTTGGTTGTTTACACACATATCACAAAATGTTCTTTGATTAAATATATTAAATGTTTGACCAAATTTAGTAAAGGTAAGTAAAACAAATTCGTTGACATTAATGTTTTGAACATTTACTATTATTTGAGTAAATAATAATTACTTATTGTTTAAATATATATATTTTCTAGCATGACTATATTCAATGAATTCAAATTAGCTTATACTAATTAATTACTAAAGTTTATCTTTTTGAATATATATTTTTTCAACATAACTATATTTAATAAATTAAAATTAATTCTGAATATTTTAAATATTAAAATTTTTAAATTAAAAATAATAAAAAAATCTATTAATCAAAATCACTTAAGATTTTATATTACTATCAAACACAATTACAAGCAATCACATAGAAGTACAAACATAACCATACATAATAATAAAAACAAATATATCCCTTAAAAAAAAACCTTAAACATTGGATATATCCCATACCATGACAACCTCCCATTTTCAACGATCCACAAACTCTTTTAAATGAAAAATATTCTTCCTTATCTTGGTTGTTTACACACATATCACAAAAAGAACTAATTTTAATCCCGTACTTCTATTAGTGCTTGAAGTTGCATTTGTAAAGGGCGGCCCATGCAATATCTTTCTACACATGGGACCCATGTTGTCTCTATTAAAATTTGACATGTGAGGTGTTATGTCTCTTTATAAATATGAGGTTACCTCGCCATTGTAAAAATGGAGAAACAACAAAATATGATCTCCTTCAATTGTTTGAATTATGCCCTAGTAGTTTAATTATGTACCATTGTATAAACTAGTGGCTCATAACCATTAAAGTTTTAGAATCACCGTGGATGTAAGATTATACATATAGTAATTATGCATTAGCCTCTCCCTTGTCTATGCTTTGCTTATCCTATTGTCCTTCAAACATTTTTTTGATTCTCAATATATATGTATGGTGGCGGGGGCATACACTTTTTAATAAGGTTGAGAGACACAATGGTCTTTAGCTATTTAGATTATAATTTTTTTTGTATATCTATATTTTAGTAGAAAAACTATATCTCAGTAGTTGTTATAGTGGATTTCACCACTCTAGGTGAATCACACTTTGTATGGCCTTCCCCTGTCCCGCTGCAGACTCTTTAGACCCCATGGACCATATTTTATCCTTTGATGTTACCTCGATCATCCCTAAAAAACTATATAAAAGATGATATACACGGATTTTCCCCTGATAACCGTGTACATATGCGGGTTTGACCCCTATAACCGCGTACATCGGGATGTGTGCATAGTCCAAATCCTTTTGGAGTTTTCCTTGACATGGATCCGACTCATTTGACTCCTAGCCTTCCATATGCCTTGAGATCGCTCGGATTCGACCCTTCATTATCCCTTGTGAAGCTATATAAGGAACCCCTTGGTACATTGAAGGCATATAGAGAGATTGAAAGCAACGAAACTATAGTCCATTGTTTCCAGAATTATACTTGAGTCTGCATT
>LPNX010637591.1:234250-247266 GCA_001517045.1 Pseudotsuga menziesii | reverse complement strand
TTAGACATTTTATTTCTATTGCATATTGGGAAAGATTGATTTCTGGAGTCATAGCTGTCTGTTGTGGTACCCCAAGCCATAGGAATTTCTCTCTGTAACAGTAGTTTAGACAGATGAAGCACACTATCCTTTTGTTTGAAGAAGAAAGTTGGAGACTCAAAATAAGAGCGATTTGGGTTGCTAGCGGCGATCAAAATATTGTTTTTTTTCATCGTTTCGCTGACAGGAGGCTTAATACTAATGCTCTCTAGGATATTTGGCTATCTAATTGGATTGTTATCTATTTTTAGTAGGACCTAAATGATGGTGCAAAAAACCATTTCCAAAACATGTTCAAATATTTAGGGAACACCTCCATTCTCACTTGGATGGATTTTATTCAGTGGTAATCTCAAATCTTCTCTGATGAGGAAGGCTCAAAATTTGATGAACCTATTACTCTTTAAGAAATGACCAGAGTGTTGGAAAGCCTTGCAAAATCTAAAAGTCCACCCGTATGGCTAGCCTGTTGAATTTGGTCATAAGTTTTTGGATCTGATAGGTCCTAAATTGCTTGAGGTCGATGAAGAATATAGAAGGAATGGCTATGTTAGTAGAACTATAAATGCCACTTTTCTCCCTCTTGTCCCAAAGAAAGAAAATGCAGGTTCCTTTAAATATTTACATCATATTTCTTTGTGCAACTTGATATACAAGGTTATATCTAAATTTATTGCTTCCATATTGAAATATGTCATTTTTTCCTTCCTCTCCAAAGATCAGTTCAATTTTTTATTTGATTTATAGTTTTTCACACAGTGGGCATCATACATGAGTGTATGCATTATATTAAAACCAAAAGGATGAGGAAATCCATTTTTAAAGTTGGTCTTGCTAAAAATTATGAGATGATGGAATGGGGTTTCATGAGACTCATTCTTCTCTAGATTAGGCTAATCTTACACGCTACTAGACAGATCATGGGATGCATATCCTCAAAAAAATTCACTATTTTAGTCAATGGTGTCCCTTCTCCCTTTTTCAGAAGTTCAAGGGGATTGAGACAAGGATGTCCCTTGTCATCATGGATGTTCCTATTAATTATGGAAGGGATTATCTTGATGATTACAAAATCCATCCTTGATGGAAGACTATTAGGGATTAAAATTTATGATGTAATTCACTTCACACGCCTCCTCTTTGTGGACGATGTTCTTCTCTTTGGTAGGGGCACTATATCTGAATGGAAATCCTTTAAGGATTGCTTGAATTTTTTTGAGAAGTTGTTGACATGCCGATCAATGTTGATAAACATACCTTTCTTGTGGCTAGGTAATTAAAGATTTCAATAATTCCTTTATGCACCTCTCTCGATTTAAGATCGAACCCTTATATTTTGGAATCAATACCTGGGTTTTTTCATGAAAGATAATAACTACCACAAATTTGATTGTTTATGGCTGCTCTGGAAGGTTGAGAAATGCCTTCAAAATTGGAGCCTTTCCTGATTATCCTTAGGTGGTAGACTCACCCTCATTAAGTCAGTGTCAGAAAATATTCCAGTTTATTGGATGACTTTGGCAAAAATTTCGAGGTTTGTTGTGGAAAAAAATTGACAAAGATGTTTTGAGTTCCTATGGTCCATGAATAGTCCTCACTTCAAGCATCATCTGGAAAATTGAGAATCCATATCTTGTCCCAAATACTTAGGAGGATGGGGCTTGAATAACATATTTGATTTTGGAAAATAAGTCACTGCAAAAATCTTGTGGTGGTGTCTCTTTGGTGTGGGTCTATGCAGATCGGTTATGAAGGATAAATATATGCATAATGCTACTATTATCGATTGGATCCATATCCCTTCCTCCCATGTAAGGAATGAATCCAATAATTGGATTTGGCTCCTACATTCTCAAAATATGCTCAAAGGGTGGTTGGAATGGAGACTAGGTAATGGATTGCATATTAAAAGTGGGGAGGATACCATCTTCGAAGGTTCTTCATTCTTTTTCTTATTGCATTAGCTTCTTATTTAGATCAAATCCCATTGTATCATGGTCTTGGGACCAATTTATGATTGGAAAAACACTATTTAGGGTACCCATTGTCATGTCCCCACCCCTCATACTGACGATGGAGAGTACACGACTGGGATGCTGCTATTGTCAAATGGGAGATCTAGCCCCATGAACATAAATAGAAAAATGCATTGGATTAAAAACATACGTAGATGCACAACAATTGAAATTATACAGTGGAAGCAAATCATCCATACAACCATTCCATGTTTTGAATATAAGAATATACATATATGCATTAATACACAGCAGAAGCAATATATTCACTCAATCATTCAACATGTTCATATTAATTCATAAAACAATAGTTTGCAGAGATTAAGCACAAGAGTAGTTATCTTGAAAAGAAGTTGGCCTGCAACTAGCTACGTCATTGCAATGTTCCACCCAACCATAGGCTAGTCTGCTCATTGCCACCCCCGAGCTGGGAATGATTCCACAAGGAACTAGGGAATAATCGGCTCACACATAGCCAAAACCATACATCCACAGTCAAGCCAACACACTGTTGGGTTTCATAGAATGTCTAGCCAAGCCAATAAGAAACTGGGTTTCACCGGTTACTAAGGAAACAAACCAACAACACATGGGTTCCTTGGACTTACTCAGCCCAAGAAAATTTTACATCAACACACATTCAATCCATTAATCCAACCCACTAATTCCTTGGAATTACCCAGCCAATCCAACCCACTAATTAAACACGGACAACCATTTAACATATGGGTATTGTCAAAATATTCATGGACAACCAAAACAGAATGGTTGAGGGGAAAACAACCCTGCATGAGAGAATCCAATTTCAAGAATCGTTCTTGGGAAATATGGGAGCAAACTCGACCACCATAAACCTCCAAATTGTAAATCAGAACACATAAAATGTTTATGGGCATAACAGGAGCAAATACGACCTCCATTCACCCACAAATCGGGAAATTGTGGTTCCCTAACCACTGAGAAACACACCAACGTATTTTTGGGTATCGGACAATGAGGAAGCAACATAAATCATGAGGGAAAAATTTCCAACAGGCCCCAGCTGCGTGAGGGAAACAAAGACAGCCCCAACAACACCAAAAATGTGAATCCATGTTTCCAATGCAGTCAACAACATAAAAACGACTTCCCAGCCATGGGGAATAATGGAAAAACTAAAAAAAACATGAGGAAATCTCTCGACTTGTTCATAGGGGAGAAACAACCTCCTCAAACCCCAAAATCATGGCCCATTTCTTCCCATTCATTCAGCAACACAGAAAATGAATTCTAGGCATGGGGAAAATGAAGAAAAACAACAAATCGTGAGGGGAGAGAGCTCAGCAAGCTTCCCCTACGTGAGAGAGCCTCTCCAAGATTCCCTTGTGTGAGAGAGACTCCACGTGAATGAGAATGGGTGAGGAAATGAAAGACATGGGTGCATAATGGCTTGGGAATGCCTTCCCAAGATTTTACTTGCCCCACAAGTCACAAACACACTTTCCAAAAATGGGTGACTTCCCAAATTCGAATTTGACCTCAATACCTTTCACATCCCAAGGAAATAACTTCCCCAACCACTTCTAATGACTGGGCACAAAAGACAAAAAGGGTAGTTTATAGCTTGATGGGTTTTCCCCTTGACATTTGGATTTTCCCCATAGTCTCCAAGGGTTTGATTATTTCCCCCTCCCTATTCCTTGTGAAATCATGCCCCCATCTCTTTAACGTTGCAACGCATAGATAGTTGTGGTATTTTTATTAATTTGCATTTTACATGATGTCTCAAACATATCGTTCCTGGATGGCACATAAACTATTGACATCGATTTTAATCGCCGAAACATAAAACACTAAATCCATGGTGGGCATTTTCCTTTAGCTCTACACCACGATTAAATATAATTATTTACATCTTATACAATTTAATACCACAGGTTTGAAACTCAGGTGTTACACCCATTCCTAGAAATGCACAGAGGTTCTAAATCTTCCTCCTTTGTTTCACGATGAGTGGAAACTTTACTTTGGACAAAACTGGCCTCTTGAGAGGAGGTACACTGATCCCCCCCTTACGAGAATTGGGTTGGGACATAGAATCATTTGTTATTGTGGTTGTGGAAATGGATTAGTCAACACACCTAGTTGGGTATAAGTTTCATGTTGTTACAACAATTTCTGTGTCATTTCCATCTAAGAGAATTTATAGGTTAAATGATCTTCCTTGCATAACAAGTAAGGAAATTTCATTTTACCCTTTTCATTATTTTCTCCACTAACATTATTGTTGTTGTTATTATTATTTGCATTATTGGTCCCCTTGTTCCTAGTTTTCTTAGTCTTATTATGCTTCCCTCTGGGATGTTGGTTACCCTCATAACCAACTATCTGTATTGATAGAACATCCACGGGAGGCTTAGGACTTCGGTTTTGTGTGTTGTTAATGGAATTTTCCAGTTAATTTTGACCAGCAAGGTGTGCACCCAGGCTATTTTCTATAATAACTGTCGAACCAATCACACTATCTACATGTGGTCTAGGCATTGGATTGGTCGGATCAACCTCTACTCGAGGAGAATAAGGAAAAATATCATAAAGCATTATGGACTGAGAGTAAACTAAATCCAGTTGTTGGGTTTTAATGATGCCTTTCTCCTTACTGTATACCCTTGAAAGAGCCATGTATTTCACAATACAAGGTTGTAATTACTTAATAAACCAATCGGTTAAAACATCATCAGGAATTTGGGCTTTAATCAGACTATGTATCCTTTTCCATTCATGAATGTGGTTAGAGATATGGATGGACTTATCTTGACAAAATGAAGTCAATAATTTAGTACTAGTCTCATAATGAACTAGAAGCTAAAAGTGATTAAGGAACATCAATGCAACTACATTAAATGTTTGGAAAGAAGAACACAACAACTCAATATACCATTTTGCTTCCATCCCTATTAAATTCTACTGGAAAATACATGATCTAATGGAATCATCCATCAGAGAATTAGACGAACACCAGAGATGAAAATTCATCACATGGTTCATCGGATATTACTTTGGTTTTCCTTCAAATTTTGGAATATCTAAAGGTAACTTGGTAGGGAGTGGTGGCCAACTAGGGTCATGTAAAACCAGATTGTTTGTTAACTTAGACAAGTAATTCAATTTAAAAGTGGATAACTTTGTTTGAGCCATAGAGTTCTAGGATTTGAGAGCATTAACAACCCACTAATTCATGTTGATAGGTGTTTGTCGTGGAATGTATGAATTTTTAGGATTGGTGACAAGCGGATTATACTTTCCAAAGTTCTGACCAAATTGAGGTTGTGCACTAGGTTGAGAAAATCCTCCAAAATTTCCTCCCATCCCACTGAGAGGCTATATACCTAGTAAAGTATTAACTATCATCATGTTAACCATATTTGAGCCTGCTAAACCAGAAAAAGATATGTTCTGATGTGGATCGTTCTTCCCCTAGGGAAATATAGTATTAATGCTCCCTAGTCCAAACATACCACTACGTGGGATTTTAGATGCAAGGGGAGTAATATTACCCATGCCTCCCAATTATTGGAAAGGAAAACTTATTTGAGGTAGGTTGGAGCTAACACCAACTCCAGAGACAAGAGAGGGGTTTGGTATAGAAGTTTGTCTACTAAAAGGTGGGAAATTATGGAGAGGTATTGAAGGACCACTGCTTAAACCAATAGTATAAGTGGATATAGGAGGAATTGGAGTAGGTATTGACTGAAAACCAGGAAAAGTCCCAAAACAATTGGAATTTGTAATTATGGACCATATGAAGGTCCTCTAGTAAGAATCATGAATATGGTGAATTCCATACAAAACCTACACCGGATGATGCATTCGCACTAACTCCTACTATATAAGTGGAACCAAGCCGAGGAGTTACCTCCTAATTACCAAACACTTCTCCATTGTTCTCCATATTAGTCCATAGGGATAACATATCACTCATCCCAGGAATATGAAACTAAATTCCTTGGATGGAACCAGAATTCTATAGTGGGTTCAAAAAATATAAAGAATATGTGTGGTACTTGATGGAGATAGGACCTAAGTTGTCCTATGGATGAGAATAAACAATTGGGGGAGACTTATCTAACTGACCCTCAACATCACCAAAATGTTCTCCTTCAGATGAGGACTCATATTTAGTAGAAAAATAACTTTTTTCTTATTCTACTTGTTCTATTTAGAATTATTAGTTTTCTTTCATGATTCGAAAATGACTAGATCTACTACCACTTGAATTTACATGTGAATTCTTAAACCAATTAACCTGTAAAAATGCTTCAAATAACAATATTATCAAAGGATTAAAAATAACTAAAAACAAATATAAATGAACAAATAATAAAAACCATAATAATGTGGGAACTGTATGATAACATAGTTTTTCCATGATGGACTACGTCTCCGAGGCCAGCTCCAGTGAGGACCGATCTTATTAGTCCTAAAAAATATTTGAATAGGTACAAAATGCCTTCATCCTTCAAGCTGCTTCGAAAAGAATACTTGGGGTTTCAATCATAAAGCCTCTCACTCTCAAAGTCCCCAAGAGTGGCTAAAAAGTATCTTTACAAAAATAAGAAAAACTTACAAAGCCTTTACAAAGGCATAATGACATCTTACCATTATGTCCTCAAAATATTCAATGCTTCCATGCCTCGCTTGGAAAAATACATGGGTTTATATAGCCAAAGTTACATAACTTCATCACCAAATTCCATGGGATTCAATCCCAAAATAGATGGGATAAAGATCCACTTTTACATGGACACAAGTACATGTCAATCCCAAATTATATGGTAAGTTAAAACCATATTTGAAAACAATGCAAATTATTTAAATTTTCTGCAAAGGGGCTCCCATATTTAGGGATTAAATCTGACCCAAATCAAACTTAAGACAAATAGAACCCACACTCCTTAACAACCAGGGTGTTTGGTGTGTTGGTGAAGGCGTTGACACTGTTAAGAGTAGGTCATGGGTTCAAACCCGCATACCTATCCTCCTATTGCAATTTTTGGTTGGCATATGATATGATTTGGCCATCGATTCCATGGTATGCAGTCTTGGATCTCGATGATGGTTGTTAGTCCCATGATATGTTACATAACAACATGGGGTCGAGGGCTAAGCCCTCGACCTTGCCCTTTTCCTGAAATATAGCGTATTCAACTTTAAATAGTAGATAATCCCATAGGATGCTAAGAATCACCTGTAGGAATCTTGGACAAGAAGATAGTGTGGAGACTTTGGAAAAGATAGAGGTCAAGGAATTGATTCCCCTTGATCACCATTTGGTTGGTAAACATAATACCTAGATGGCCAATCAGACTACCACATGGCAGGATCTTATTTTCCTATTTGGCTGCCACCTACGCAATCAACCTGCCACTTGTAATCTTATAACAGGTCCACATCACCTGCCAACTCAACACTTTCCACTGGACTACAACCTGCCTCATGGAACTCTATGAGTGTGCCACATCATCACCATACATACCACATGTCACCCTTATGGTGGTGCCATGTGGCACCCCCTTTTACCAAATTTTACCTGTTTTGTCGAAAATTCAGAACGTGATATCTTTCATGTCCGGAATCTGTTTGAAGTGAAATGTATGTCGCCGAAAATATCTCGTCAATCTCTATGTGGCTGCAAGATTCTATTTTCAATTTGAAGACTTTAATTTTGATCATTCTGGGATATCCTTTTGGATAAAACCTTCCACCGAGAAGCTTTTGGACCACCAAAATACTGAATCATTCAGAAAATAAGTGAGGGCATGATCACGTCACTTGTCCAGTGTCTTCACCTCTAATGCTGGAAAAATGACCATCCATGCCATCACTACAAAGGAAAATATAGAGAAAGCATTGTTGATTAAATTAAACATCCCCTCAATGCCATAAACATATATATTCTTTGTCCCATTTACCAACCATATCCTGTTGATTAGTAACAAACTAAGAAACAACATAATTGAACATATAGATGTAAGGGAGCATGAATCAACAGTGTACTTGTCTTTCTTAATAGGAAAATAAAAAATCAAAGGATCATTCAAACGATGCAAAATTACATCGTGTATGTTCTTATCTGGCAACTATTCATCCTATACTTCATGCAAATCATCACATTTAACATAGATAAAAGATAAATTTATTCATGCATTCACAAGTTAGTCTTAATTTTCATTTGTGTTGTGTAAACCATGGACAAGTTAGTCTTAAATCAATGAGATCTCACTATATATTCATTCCATATTTGAAGAAATGATATTTATTATTCTCTCTCTGAAAGATATCCTTCATGTCAAACAAATATGGACTACCCAACACCATACCACTGCTGATGTATTTGTAAATTTTAAAGATATTATGATCTATATTACCATTGTGTGTTGTTGTACCCCCATCGAAGATGTGTTTTCCTCCTTTCGGGATGTCATTATTGTGTATGGACCTTGAGGTACAACCTCCATTATAAGTCAAGGGAATAGTCCCGAGTGTAACATCATGTAATGTATTTTTGGAGTCTCTCTAGGAGAAGTTGGCCCTGTTAGTGTAAGAGGTCGGCCCCAATCATGTAATAGGTTAGTCATTTGAAAAGTATAAATAGGGAGGATCCCTCCCTCATTTATACACTCACTCACTCACTCAAGTTTGCATGAGGAGAGAGAGAGAGAGAGACAAGGAGGATAAATAGATAGCTGCAAAAGACTTCTTCTTATTGGGTTTGATCAGCTTGTGTTACAATCTTTGTGACAAAACTATTTTGAGGAAGTTTGCAGGGTTTTATCCTTTATGGTTTCCTCGGTGAAAATATTTGTGTCTTGTGTATCTTCTTTATCTTGTGTATTGTGATGTACTTGTTATTCTTTAAGACAAAGATCATAATTGATCAAGTTAATTGGATTATAAAAACTCACATGGTATCATAGCCTCTCTGAAATAAGGAACTCTGCAATAACAAAAACTAGGGATTCCTAGTTCAATGTCTTCTCTCCACATATAATCAAGAAAAGAGGGCTAGGCTAACCCACCTCAATAGGGTGCATCTTTTGGTGGAATCATAGTCAAATTTGAAGAAGTTTCATTTTTTACCTTGTCATTGGTGCTGGGAGAAACTAGGGAATCAAGTTTTGGAGGCTTCCCACCTTAGTATTCACGAAAATACCTTGATGAGAAACTCACTTCAAGAAGGTGCATATTTATGTCCAAACAAAATTCCCAAACTCCATGTTTAGAAAATTAGGGTTTCTCTAACAAACCCTAGGTCATCCAGCTCTAGAACTAGGACGAACACCTCAAATCGGTAAGATATAAGACTTCTCTATTTCCATTTGAGGTTCTCATTTGAAAATATGACTCACAATACTCATCTTAAGGACAAGCTTGGAGGAGCTTATAAATTCCGAGCATGGAAGTACAAAATCTCACTGATCCTTGAAAAGAATGACTTGGATCAAGACATCAATGGAGAAGTTCCATAGCCGAAGGGAGATGATACTAAGGCTACTCATAAGAAGAACTTGGTTAAGGCCAAGAGAATCATTGCAGATTCTATAAAGGATCACCTCATCCCCCATGTGTCATCCTTCAAGACACTAAAAGAGGTATATGATGCTTTGACAAATATGTTCGAAGGAAAGAACATCGATCGAAAGATGACATTGAGGAAACAACTGAAGAATGTGAAGATACGGAACTCAGAGACTATACAATAATACTTCAAAAGGGTTTCTCAAATCAAGGAACAAAATGAAACAGTTGAAGAAAATGTAGAAGGAGAGAGTCTGATGACTACCTTGAATGGTCTCCCAAGATCATGGGACTCATTTATTAAAGGAATCTATGCAAGAAGGAAGTTGATCTCTTTCAGCCAACTCTGACAAGATTTCACATAAGAAGAATCTCGACTCGTAATAAGATATGAGAAGATGGGAGAAACAGAAAATCAAGCTTTCACTGTTCACACTAGGAAGAACTATAAGAATAAGGAGAACCACCATGACAACAAGAATAAGGACAAGAAAAAAATAAGTTCAGAAAATATCCTTCCAAGATACGATGCTACACTTGTGATGAAAAGGGATACTTTGCAAGAGACTGTCCCAAGAACAAGGACTCCTTCAACATAAAGGAGAGACATGATGCTCATACCGTCGAAGACGATGAACCAACAAACACAAGATTCAGAAGAGAGAAGGATGATTCAGATGAAGAGGATGTATTGATATCAACACTCACGGGCACTATCTCACATGGAAGAAATGATTGGATTATGCATAGTGGGGCATATAAACACATGACAAGATACAAAGAATCATTCGTCAACATGTCAGAGAATGAGTCACCTCACAAGGTGAAACTCGGGGATGATTATCAACACCCCATAAAATGAAGTGGAGAAGCTCAATACAAGATAGACTCCAGAAAATATTTAAATATGAAAGATGTGTTATATGTTCCAGGATTGAAGAAGAATCTTCTCTCCATCTATGCACTAGATGCAAAGGAAATGAGAGTTACATTTGTTGATGTCCAAGTTATAATGTGTCCTAAAGGAAATACAATAGATGATGAAAAAATAATTGGAGAACAAAACAGAATCTTGTACAAACTAAAAGCACATCCTAGACAAGCATTGGTTCATGAGTCAATACAACCAAGTGAACTATGGTACTGAAGACTTGCACGTGTGCATTATAGAGCACTACCAATTGCAAGAAAAGCAGTCTCGGGACTTCCAGAGATCCAAGCAAAGCATGAATGCATTTGCAAAGGATGTGCACAAGGAAAGAATGCAAAGACGACATTTCCCAATAGTGAAAGTAAAGCTAAAGGAACACTAGAGATAGTACACTCAGATGTATGTGGGACCATGTCTTTCAGCTCACAAAGAGGATATGTGTACTATGCTTCCTTTATATATTTTTTCTCACGTAAGACTCGGATATATTTCATGAAAGGGAAGAATGAAGTAATCAGTAAGTTAAAGGAATACAAAGATTTGGTCAAGAACCACACTTAAAGTAAGATCAAGACTCTATAGTCAGATAATGGCAGAGATTTCACCTCAGAAGATATCAAGAAACTCTGTAGAGATTCTTGGATTAATAGGGAGTTAAGAACTCCATACAATCCTCGGCAGAATGGCGTTGCAGAATAAAAGAACCAAACCATAATGGAAGTAGTGAAGGAGATGCTACATGAAAAGGATATTCCAATGCACCTTTGGGTGGAAGTAGTAAGGACATATGTGTATGTACATAATCGTACTCCTCATCGAGTACTTGGCAACAAGACTCCTGGAGAGGTTTTCTTAGGAGAGAAACCAGAATCCAACCATTCAAAATATTTGGCTTCCCGGTGTACATACATATCCCAAACGAGAAGAGGACCAAGATCAATCCTTCTAGGAGGAAGGTATATTCGTAGGATACAGTGATACATCAAAGGCCTACTAAATATACTTCCTAGGGTTTAAGAAGATTGAGATCAATAGAGATGTAACCTTTGATGAGGAATTGACATACTCTAGATCTAGGAGGCTACCTATTGAAGAGGTTGAGGAACCTGAAGGAACGAGAGTCCTAGGTATCGAAATTGTAGAAGCAATTCTAGAAGACCATGAAGAACATGACATAGAAGAACCACAAGATCCTATGGAGACACTTCACTAGGACTCCCACAAGAGGAAAACAGCATGGGCACAGGAGCTCATACAATAAGTATAAAGGTATGGCACTCCATAATGGATACATAGAGAAAGGAAAATACCAGAGCCTTACAATAGCTATGTGTCCCTGTTGTGTGACATCGTTGACAAGGAAACTCCCACCTATGAAAAGGTTGCAAAAAAGAAAGAATGAAAGGATGTCGTGATCAAGGGGTATCAGTCGATTAAGAAGAATGATGTCATTGGGAGATAGTTGTGAGACCGAAAAGGAAGTCTGTCATGACTTCGAAGTGGATCTATAAGATCAAGTATGCTTAAGATGGAAACATTGAGAAATACAAGCCAATATTCGTAGTATGGGGTTTCTCACAGAAAGAAGGAATAGACTATGAGGAAATATTTGCACCAGTAGAGAGGTAAACTTCCATTAGATCTATACTTTCATTGGTTGAAATTATGAGATGGAATATACACCAAATGGATGTTAGGGAAACATTCTTGAATGGTGTAGTTGAGGATGATGTATACATAGAAAAATCACTAGGATTTGAGACACATGACAGGCAGACCCATGTGTGCAAATTGAAGAAGGCCTTGTATGGATTGAAATAGGCACCAAGGACATGGTATGATAGGATGGATAACTTACTGATGAGCCCAGGTTTTACTAATATTAAATATGATTCTAACATTTAATTCAAGGTTGAAGGAAAAAGGCTAGTGATGCTCCTGCTATATGTTGATGACCTGTTCTTGATAGGAAAGGATGAACTCATTGAATATGCAAAGAGGATACTTGCTACTAAGTTAGAAATGAAAGACTTAGGTATGATGCACTACTTCTTAGGCATGGAGGTGTGCCAGAGTGCAGATGGGTTTTTCCTTGGTCAATGAAAGTATATAGTGGAGATTCTGAAGAGATTCAGAATGATGGACTACAAGGTGATAACCACACCTATGGCATCGAAATTGAATATTCTTTATGATGCTTAATCAAATTCGGTTGATGCCACAATGTATTGTTAGATGATTGGCTCATTTATGTACATGGAAAATACGAGACCAGAGATATGTTTTGTTGTGAACACCTTGTGTTATACCAAAATCATGTCACCATCATGTGATAAGACCTTAGTCACTAGCATAGATTAGTAGATCATATTCTAGTTGCTTTGATATGTTTCGTGTTGACCTCTTTTATAGGTACACAGGTGAACTATCAAAGCCTTGCATTCCAGATATCTACAGCATCTAGGGAGAGTCAC
>LPNX010637591.1:114704-233893 GCA_001517045.1 Pseudotsuga menziesii | reverse complement strand
TCTTTTCTTCCTCCAAAATTAATAAATATTATTTTATTATTTTAACTATTATTTTATTAATTCATTTTAGGAGGAGGCCCATTTTGAGTTGAAATTTCCTCTAATTATATCAACCTCTGTGATCTATGTGTTCTGGATTTGAACCATTCAGACTAGTGGAACACCTTGCTATCTACAGGAGGTGAAATATTCTAAGCAACAAATCTGGTGACTCTGCTGGGAAGTAGTTGTATTCAGTTGTTCTGATCGTCCTCAGTCTACAACTCTTGTCTGAATCCATGATCTGTTTTCTTCAACTCTTTACAGTCAGATCTACTTTGTGATTTGTATCATTTGGGTTTGAAATTTCCATATCTTTTCAGATATGAGTTATTTCAATTTTTTATGCTCTATTACCATATTCAATTCGACAGTATTCACCTTGATCTAGTCTATTTTTGATCTGATCCATTGTTCTCTTCTTGTTTTGGCCATCTACATGGAACTACTGCAATGCTTTGTGTGAGGTGCAGTGCCACTGCCTGAACATAGTGGACAGTAAGCGGTACCAGCGCTTGTATCCAGTTAACGAGGAGCGGTGTTGCTTTGGAAACGCTCTTACAACACCTACAAAGCACGGTACCGGGTAGGCATTTGTCCAAAACTCTTTTTCCTCTTTTTTCTTTGCAAAAATTTGGAATTTTGATTGCTTTCAGTTCTGTTATTAGGCTTGTGTTATTGAATCTTATGTGTGTGGCGTGCTGCTTTGATTGTTAAGATTGATTTTGAGTGGAATTTCAAAAATTTGTTTAGTCTTTTTTATTGTTCATCCGCTTCTTGGTTGTTGGTTGTGCTTAAAGAAGGATTTCTTGTTTTCTGAAAGTTAGGGTGTTCATTGAACTCTCTTTTCGTTGCATATACTGAAAGAAGAACATTAGATTAGCTTCTAGATTTCATTTCTTGCTTGCATAGTAAACTTCTTTTTCTTCCCTTCAAAAAAGAAAAGTTTTGCTTGAGATTAGGACATCATATTTGAGCGTCGAATTTGGGTTTTCTGATTAGCTTCATAAGCTTTTAGGACCTTTATGATTTTTCGTCTCTCATGCATATAGGACTATCTCAATCAAAATAAAAGAAAATGGTAGTTTTAAGTTAGATTTGCTTATGTTTTTAAGAAATTTGAAAAGTTAGAGTGCATTGGCATATAGGTGTGCTTGGTGTTGTTGTTTTAGGAAAATAGATTCTCACCCTTCCCATTTTCTTTCGGAAAGAAGAATTTGGTTTGTAGAAGTATTTGCTTGTCTTTGATTTGATGTTCATGACTGTTGATTGGAATGATTATTTTTGGTTTTGAAACAAAAGGAAAAACACTCTCTTCCCTCCCGTATGTAGGCATATTGAATGGTAAAGTGAACATTTGCATGAGCATACTGCATGGTTTTACTTTTCTGTCAGAACATCATGCATTCTCCTAACCGTACAAGTTAAAATAAATGGTAGTTGTAGGTTAAAATTTACATAGTAACTTGAGTGATAGGTTAGAGATGTGTTAGGGTGTTGTAAAGTGTAGGAGCTGTCGTTATTTGTCAGCATTACATTTCAAGACTCGTGTGGTTCTTGCACGTACCGTTGGTATATCAAATGGCCTTTCATGTACTCTCGAGGTATATAGAAAGGTACTTCACGTACTCGATTGTATATCGGAAGGGCCCTTGTGTACAGTTATGCGTTAGACAGCACTACTACCGATTCAAGCTCCACCTTGAGTATATCAGGAGACCCCACTAGGGTACCTTATCTATCTGAGAAAAGTGCTTTGGATGTCTTGTTTGGAGCTATACACCAAAAACAACATTCGGGGAGATTACTACGCACGTACCCTCAAGGTATATCGCGAGTGGCACTGGCTTGACAATCCTACTGAGAGACCTGACTTTTGAACTCATCCTGTCATTTTAAGTCTGCTTGTTTTGACCTATAGTTTGAGTAGGGAAGTCTTTTGGTGTGTTTTTTCTAGATTTTCATACCATAGGTTAGATAGGAACTGTACACACTGGTTGATTTAAGACAGTCTAGGAGAGTACGGGGCTTGCCACCCGATTTTACTTCTATTTCAAAAGGAAATCCAATGGAAGCTATTGACCAAGGAGCTGCTACCACCTCCCAAGTGGGAGATCATGTGGTGGTGGAAAGTGGAGTACCATATTCTTCACATTCACCTCCCTTGGTCCAACAGCCTTCCCATGAGGATTCATCACTCCATTCTCCCACGGAAGATCATGTTGATGATACCCATCCGAATTTTGGTCCTAACACTTGTTTTTGGGAGACACCTATCGGATAGGCCATTACTGAGAGTGAAGAAGAATGCAAGCAATACCGTGTTGCTATCCTCCATGCACAGGAGGTAGAAAAACAGATTGAAAACCTATTAGGCCCTTCACCAGTTCGTTCCACATTCCTTCCTATGGGATATCGTTCACTAGCCAATTCTATGAGGCCCATTGACCCGATTATAGATCATCCATTAACAACCCACAGCCCAAGTCAAATTTCCACCCCTCTCACCTCTTATGTTATGTCTAATCCAAATCTGCCCAGATCTTTTGCATCTGGGGCCCAACCTTCAATTCCTATGTTTTCAGTACCTTTGAATGCCGGGGGGCAACCCTCGGCACGACCTACGTTATCTGATCCCCGAGTTGTACCTAGTCAGGAGCAGACCTCTAACATAGAAACATCTACAGTTTTTGTCCCTCCCACCCACACTAATGTGGTGAATCCCCCATCTAGTTCAGGTCAGCCCTTGGGGGCACAACCTGTTTCCATTCAGTCTTCTAGTGGTTATGGTTATCAAATACATGTAGGTAATCATCTATCTAATCCCACTGGAATTCCATTCCCTAGCAATACTTTTATGCCATGGGGGCAACCCAACTGGTCTTACATGCCAGCCATGGGAGGGATACCCATACATACTGTGGGAGGTACGGGAGGACCGCCTTATGGAATTCCTCCCCCTGGGGGACCTTATGGTCCTGAAGGACCTGGTGGTCCTCCTCATGGTCCTGGTGGTCCTAGTGGTCCTGGGGGACCTGGTGGCTTTCCTCCTTATGGCTCAGGAGTGTCTGGTGGCCCTCCACCTAGTGGTTTCGGTGGCTCTGGAGGTTTTCCACCTCCTGGAGGTTCCAAAGGGTATGGTGGTCTGCCTCCTGGTGGTCGTGGTGGTCTTGGCGGTCCCGATGGTGCTAGAAGTCCTCCTTCTGGAGACCCTGGTGGCCCTAGTGGTCCTAATTCCAGAAATCAACCCCCTTGGGCGGATTTCCCAGTAGTTCTTCCTCACAGTAACTTGTTTATCAATTAACCTATGGCCCTACTAGTAATTTCATGCCATATCAATATTACCCGTATGTGCAGCCCCATAGACAGTTACCTTTCCTTACAAATTTGGACTTGCCTGATTTGTCCAAGTTGATTAATGATCCCATTCGACAAAATCCCTCGTGGCCTCCCATTCTGGTAAAGTTACCATCGGACATTCCAAAATTCGATGGGAAGCAGGGTGAAGATCCGCGGAACCATGTTATGACTTTTCATTTATGGTGTTCCTCGAACTCCCTCATGGATGATTCTGTCTGGTTACAACTCTTTCAGTGAACTTTGATCGGTACGGCCACAAAGTGGTATATTGAACTCCCACAACATTCGTTTGTGGATTGGCTCATTGGCAACTGTATTTATTACGCACTTTCAGCTCCCTATTCATTATGAAATGGGCACTAATATTTTAACTTCTCTGCGACAGAACACCTCCACCCACATTTTTGACCATATTCATGAGTGGAGAAGGCAAAGAAGACTTATTAAGGCCCCTATTCCAGATCAGTTGTTAGCTGATTGGTTCACTAAGTCCTTGTTGCCTCCTATTGTCCGAGATGTGGCCATGGGCAGTGTCGTTACCGAAGAGCAGGCTATTAGTTAGGCTCAGTACCTAGACTTGGTCTATTCCCAGTCTGGGACTCTTTATGACCTGATTCCCCAAGCTCCTCACCCCAGCACTAACCCTGCCAAGCCATTAGCAGAAGTACCTGTTGATGGGATTGTTGGTTCAATCCAGTCCCCATCCACAGCGAAACCTACCAAGCAAACCCAAACTGTTATTCCTTCGACTCCCAAGGTTTCTGCAGAGTTCAATTCTATTCAAAGTACTCAAACCTCGGGTAATAAAAAGAAAGGTAAAAATTGAAATAAAAAAACCTGGAAACCAGTAGGAGACCCCATAATCAACCCATAATGACACCAACACAGGGAAAAGGAAGGATAAATACCCTTGTCTGTTATGTGGTGGTGACCACTTCTCAAAGGAGTGCCCCTGTCGGGATGAAATCTCCCAGTTTTTGAAGTCTAACCCCGCACCTGCAGTACTTACGGATCCCTTTCCCTCTCAACAACAGCTAGTAGACCACATGTCGAACCAGGGTAACTCTAGTTCATCAGAGGAAATTCATATGATTTCCTCAGATACCATCCATCTGCAAACTCGAATCCAAAATTATGATAAACCCGCAGACAAGCAAGAAGATCAATCTTCTTCAAGGAAAGCTCCCTCCACTAGTTCTCTAGAATCCTCAACTATTGTTCCCTTGTCTATCGAGAAGCCTACTCTCAACATGATTTTGTGCCCACCAAAGAGTACTCTTCGGAAGGCCATATTTAATCCCAATGCTTAAGCTACTCAATTCTATAATGTGGTTGAGGACCTCGGTCAGGAACCTTGTGTGATGTCTACCCTGGAAGTACTCCAAAGTTTCCCTACATAGCGCAAGAACTTGTTGACTGCAATAGGAGCTGTAGACCCGGATAACACTAACTTGATTCACTTCAATGTTGAGAACTATAAACCTAGATTACCGCATAAACTTGATTTTTAGATCATTACAAAAGTAGTGGGAAATAAATTCTTTCGAACAGTACTAGATGAAGGAGCCTTGACCTCAATGTTATCTCTGACTTGTTGGAAAGCTCTTGGCTCTCCCGAGCTTGTTACATCACCTACGACCCTTAAAGCCTTTGATGGACGGGGATTACAACCCCATGTCCTCATATCAGCCCTTTCAGTCGAGCTAGGCGGAAAAACCATTTCCATCCAAGTAGAAGTGGTAGATGCCCCTCTAGATTATAACCTCCTTTTAGGAAGGAATTGGTTCTATGCCATGAACACTGTTGCTTCGATAGTATTTCGAACGGTCCAATTCCCGCATCTCGGGAGAGTTGTTACCATTGACCAGCTTGATTTCTATACGCTGGATGTTACTACCTCCATGGCTAATAACATCCCCATGTTAGGTCAGTCCCCTCCTCCTTACCAGTCGATTGGGGTAGGTATGTTGAAGGATTCATCCCTTATGGGGATTTTTCGCTCTACTCCTTCTAGCACGGATACCGCGACAATACATATGATTGCCTCGTTTGATATTGAGTGCCTGGGCACAAATGTTGTTGAGCCCACCTCGTTGAGTCTACACAAAGCTATGTATGACACCATTCAAACTTCCTCCAATGATCACACTAATGACATTCATTTAGTGGCTTCGGATCCTTACCATTTACCGTACTGGTTAGAACCTTCTCTTCCGGTTCTAGACTATCTATCTGCTTCTTTTCCTTTCGACGAGTCCATTATAGAGATCATGAACACGGATGAGCCCATTTGGGAGGATCACCATCATAGATCTATGTTCCTCCCCAATACCAGTTCAGGCAGCCATGATTTTGCATCCTTGTTTCCTACTGATATTGTCAATGTTCCGTAAAGTACTATATTGTTGCAAGATACAGATTCTGAAGGAAACCTTTGCAACATTACTTAGATGAACCCAATTGACATATCAGCCAAGCCTGATGTTATTGAGCATGTTCATGTTGGGCAGAACTGCTCCACAGATGAATCTGAAGCATATAAGGCACTTTTTAAGGAATTCCATGATATTTTTTCCTGGTCCTATGAAGAGATGCCTGGGATCGACCCTTCCATTGTGGTCCATGAGATTAAAACTTATCCCACAGCTAAACTTGTCAGGAAGAAACTTAGGCAAGTCCATCCTAGGAAGGCCACAGATATTAAAGCTGAGATTGAGAAACTTCTGAAAGCTGGTTTTATTTATCCTGTACCTCTAACGGAATGGGTATTGAATGTTGTCCCTGTCAATAAAAAGCAGGGCACCATTAGAGTATGTATCGACTTTAGGGATCTAAATAAAGCTTGTCCCAAGGACAACTTTCCTACCCCGCACATCGATCAGATTATCGACAACTGTGCTGGAAGTGTCATATGTTCATTCATGGATGGATTTTTCGGCTATAATCAGATTGAGATATTGCCCGTCGATCAGCATAAGACGGTATTCATTTGCCCATGTGGAACCTTTGCGTATAAGAAGTTACCTTTCAGCTTAAAAAATGTCGGCACCACGTTCCAGTGTGCGATGTCCTATGTGTTTCACGACATTAAACATATTGTTGAACCGTACCTTGACGAACTCCCTGCTCATTCACAGCGACGGGAGGACCACCCCGGTCATCTTAGAGCCATATTCCTGAGATGTCATCATTATAATATACGGCTCAATCCACATAAATGTGTTTTTTGCGTTGAGATGGGACGTCTACTTGGCTTTGTGGTATCCAAAGATGGCATCTGGATCAATCCTTTGAATATTGCTGCCATCATTAATCTACCAGCCCCAACCACCATCCTTGAACTCCAAAGTTTGCAGGGGAAGGAAAACTTTCTCCGCCATTTTGTGTGCAATTTCGTTGAGAAAATGCACGGTTATATGCGTCTCCTCAAGAAGAACACTCCATTATTCTGGAATGACCAGGCCCAACGCACCTCTAATAGTCTTAAGCATGCTCTAACTCATTCACCCGTGATACACCCCCCGGACTATTCAAAGGATTTTCTCTTGTATATTGTTGCCTCCGCTACTACCATCGCCATGGTTTTAGTGCAGGACAATCTCCATGGTTAGGAGCATGTGATTTATTATGCCAGTAAGAATCCTTTTGATTCTGAAACCCGTTATTCACA
Source organism: Pseudotsuga menziesii (assembly GCA_001517045.1). Taxonomy (NCBI): domain Eukaryota; kingdom Viridiplantae; phylum Streptophyta; class Pinopsida; order Pinales; family Pinaceae; genus Pseudotsuga; species Pseudotsuga menziesii. The sequence goes on along the minus strand of LPNX010637591.1, from coordinate 226,824 downwards.
TGTAGAGAAGCTAGCTTTGGCCACGGTCATTGCTGTGAAAACATTTTGTCACTACATTTTGCTTCACACTACCACCATATTGGCAGACCAGAACCCGATGTACTACATTCTGACTCGTCAGGTACTCGAGGGCAAGTACTCCTGTTGGATCGTCATCCTTTCGGAGTTCGATCTCGAGTTTGCCAAGGCTACATCAAAGAAATCATTGGTTTTTGCCGAGCTTATATGTGACCTTCCCTGTGCTACTATGAAATGCAAGCCCAGAGATTCATTTCCGGATGAATTCCTGTTCCTTATTAGCACTACTGATCCTTGGTATGGAGATTTGTTGATTTATCTCCAGACCCATCGTTTTCAACTGCATCTATCTCGCGATGATCGTCGCCGCATCCGGTACCATGCGAAATACTATTTTATATTGCATGATACCTTGTATAGACGTGGGATTGATTCCATTCTTCGGCGATGCCTCACTCATGAGGAGGCTAAACATGTGTTGAATGATTACCACTCTAGAGCATGTGGCGGTCATTTATCTGGGATGGCTACAGCCCAGAAAATCCTTCGTGCTGGCTATTTCTGGCCTTCTGTCTTCAAAGACTGTCATGAGGCTGTTAAGAAATTCCCACCATGTCAACAATTTATTCCAAAAATCACACCCATCCTGCTCCGCTTCACCCTATCATTGCCATTGGCCCTTTTTCCAAATGGGGGATTGACATCATGCATTGTAAGCCTACCTCAGCCAGGGGGCATGGTTACATCATAGTAGCCATGGATTATTTCACAAAATGGGCTGAGGCCATGCCTACATATGTAGAAGATGGTAAGACTGTCTCTCTCTTCTTGTTCAATCATATCATAGCTAGATTTGGAGTTCTGTAGTCCATCATCACTGATCACGGATCCCATTTCTGTAATCACATGATGGAGGAATTGAGTGCCAAGCTAGGTTTTCACCATGAAAACTCTATGCCATATTATCTGCAAGCCAATGGTTAGGTAGAGGCCATTAACAAATTTTTGAAAACTATGCTTCGTCAGATGGTTGGAGATCATAAATCCAATTGGCATCTCATCCTTTTTTCCACTCTTTGGGCTTATCGGACTTCTGTGAAAATAGCTACTGGTTTCATGCCATTCCAGCTTGTCTATGGACTTGAAGCTGTCTTGCCTATCCAATGTCAGATTCCATCTTTACAACTCGCCATCGAACTTCTCTAGAACACTTCTGCAGAGGAAGCGAGATTCTTGTACTTGAATAACCTTGATGAGACTCGTAGAGATGCTGCCTTGGCTAATGAGGCACATAAGAAATGCGTCAAGGCATAGTACAATAAATCCATCCAACCTCGTGTTTTCAATGAGGGTGACCTAGTTTTGACTTATGACCAGAGATATGACAAGCTAGGAAAGGGTAAGTTCGAGTCTATGTGGTATGGAACTTTCGTTATTTCCAAGGTGTTAGAGAAAGGAGCCTATGAGTTGGTAGATTATGATGGGATCCCTTTGGGGAAACCTCACAATAGGTTGTACCTGAAAAGGTACTATGCCTAGGTCTTCTTGGATGGTATCTTGTATATATGTATACTGATTGACTTTCAGTGTGTTTTAGTATTTTCAAGATGGTTTTGAGTTTTGGTGTCTGCATCTATTTATACCATGTTTTGTTCATGCAAATGGATTTCTATAGCTTCACTGATGGTGCTTGTCACCACACCTTGAATCTAGCCTCGGCTGCTTGGGTTCTCTATTCCCCAGCTGAAGATTTGGTCAGTTCAGGAGCGGTTTTCTTAGGTCCCGCTACTAATAACATCGTCGAGTATGAAGCAGTCATCGGTCTTCTGACTGAAGCTGCCTCCTAGGATGTTCGTGATCTAGTAGTTTTGATGGACTCTCAGCTCGTGGTTTGTCATTTAAACCATGTTTACACCATTAGGAAACCGGTGCTCCTCTGCCTCTTTCGGAGGGTACGTTTTTTAGAAAGATAATTTGGAACCATTACATATAGGAATATCCCTAGGGAGCATAATGTAGTTGCTGATTCATTGGCTAATTACATCCTAGATTGGCATATTGCCCATTCATGACGTTAATCAAACATGGTACATTGTAAATAAACATTTAAAGACACATAGAACTCATATAAAATGCATTCATCCATTTGAAACATATAAACATCATGTAAAAGTCTGTATATATATATACATATACACGAAAATTTTACAAAAACAGGTCCCAAGACCTCATCTGAAGCACGTAGGCTTTCAGGAAAAATCATCATACAAAATCCTGAAGCTATCAGCTTTCAGTATACATGTCTCATCCACTAGTGGTGCTCGTGATAGCACATCACTGCTTGAGCCACTCGGCGTAGCAGCCTGCTGAATCTGCCTGGTACCCTTGCCGTAGATCTCTGATATCTAGTCAGGAGATCATCTATGTCAGCATATGGGATGTCCAGAGTCAACCCCTCAAGGTTCTCCTCCAGCTCCTCGATGATGTCATCATCCTGTGGCATGAAGCGAGCTCCGACTCGCCTATCTAATGGAGATGCTCCTCCAGGCCTCGCTGCTCCAACATCTACATGAAGAGAAACAGGTCTCGTCACTTATCATAAAAAATATAAAACATCAAAAAACATAAAAACATTTTCCATCTTTAGGGTTTCTTGTTTCTTACAAATGTCTCCCCACTGCCCTCCAGGTGGGAGTGGTAGGTCAGGATCACCTATAAAATCTATGTCCGCATAGGCATAGTCCTCGACCATGAGCATCTGATCCCATAGCCATCTGAAGAACATGTCACCGAACTTCACTCTGCCCCTACCCACTCCTGTGCAAGCCATGATCTGGACCCACCTTAGCATGTGGGGGTCTCATGCTCTCAGACTCTGAAAAGTCACCTGGGGCCTCATTTGGGGGACCTGCTCAAAGATGAAACAAGCTAAGATGGAACCAAAGCTAAACTGCTTCAGCTCTCCGTGCCGACATTTAGTCAGCTGATCCTTGAAGATTGGAAGCAATGCTTCTGCCCAGTTGAACACCATAGGTGCCATTGCCTCTAGGGCATACATCATATGTGCCTTGGAAGCCTGATGTACACCCTGGCTCCTTGCCACCCTTTGCATGGTGAACAGAACAATCCATAGAGCCTTGTCTGTCACTGCCCTGATGGGGATTTTCTTCTGTGATGTACTTGTACCTGGCATGCAGTGTTGATCTATAAGCTCTCTGGTGGTAATGTCCCCACCACAATAACCTGTCAGTGAGATAGGGGCACGTCGTCTCAATAGACCAGTTAAGAAGTAGATATCCTCTACCTCCACTGTAAGTATATGTGCCCCCACCTCGAAATACTGCTGTTCTAGATTCCACATTCTCAGTATGTGTTCCAGTAGTCTCTCGTGGGACACTGTGCTTGGTGTCCGGAAGAACTTTAGAAGTCCATAGTTCCAGAGTGTGGTAATGCAAACCAGATCCCTTCCAGCAGCGGCATCCTCAACATCATGTGTTCTTTCCTTCCATATAACCATATTTTGGAAGCCTAGACTTGCCAAAACAACAATGGTATACATCAACATCATCCTTAAATCAATATAAATCAAAAGAATGAGTTAATTTTGCATATATAATTGGTTAAATTTCTCCACGGCCGGCACCACCTGTGCCTCGTTGGAGATAGGTGGTGGCACTACCTGTCTGCCTTGATCTTGGCGCGGTTCTCGGGAGGTACCGCCTATCTCACAAGGGGTAGCCACGATGCCCGCAAATAGGATTTTAGGGCTTGGAAAATAGGCCTAAAACCCCTTCAAATCCAAAAATAAAAGCTATGAAATGAAAGAAGAAGGTCTTAGCTCTTACCTACAACTGACGAGACTGAAAACGGACGGTGGAAACTCCCGGTACCAACTGTGGAGGATCTGGCTAAAACATTCTCCAAGTGCTCTCTGCTAGAGGTAAATAGTGAAATGTTTGATTTTTTACTATTTACTTGCCTTATATAGACATTTTTTGGGTCTGACTTAGTATAGTTTTGATATTACATCATGTTCTTGTCAAAGTCTATTTGTCGTAATCTCGTAATGTTGATTTTGGATGCATTTAAAACTTGTTTATGAGTCGTCTGCAGGTTGACTTTAGTGAAAGCTTTGGAAAGTTTGTTTATGAATTTTTCGTACTTTCACCAAATGGAAAAGGTTGTTGAGCATTTATTACGATACTTTGTCACGCTTGTTAAAATCTAGTATCAAATTTCCGAGTCCAGTTCATGTTTCTTTCCAGGCTTGTAAAATACAACATTGTGTAAAGAAACATCATGGAGTCTTCTTTTCACATCTTCTTTCAGACTCCTTAAACATGAAAAGATAGTCGAGTCCGTTTCCAAATATTTATAGGCTCGTAAAAAGTGACATTGTGTAAAGAAACCTCATGGAGTTCTCTTTAAACCCTTTTCAAGCTCCCTAAATACGAAAAGATTGTCGAGCGATCTTGTCTTCTTCACGCTCGTTAAAGTATTTGAAGATTCATCTGTCCAATGGTAGGTTATCTCTTTCTCGGTTCAGATAGTACTATTTACAAGAAAGGAACACTCCAGCCAATCATGACTGGAAAAGTTCTCTAAGGTATGATTTTATACTTTTTCGGGCCTTAGAGACTAAATCATACGAAAAAGGACCCCCATGGAGTCTTCTTTCGTATTTGTTCAAACTCTGTAAACATGAACGATACCGAGTTTTCTTTCAATGGACTCGTTAAAAATTAAACATTGAGAGACCCGTTTTGGGAACGAACCCATCCTCTCTCAGGTTCGTAAAACATATGGGACTGGACTTGTTTTCTAACAAGCTATATCGAGTGTTTGTTACCCTCTTTGAACTCATAAAATTGAAAAGAGGCACTCATCGAGCATGATGGGGGAAATGGGAAAGGGAATCATTTTTGCAAATAATGGAAGTTGTTTGTCATTACCTTTGAACATGGGACTTGTCTATACAATCATGTCAGTCAATTGGGTATTTAGCTGATCTCCATGATGATCCACTTTCATGAGTCATGTCAATCCTTTGAGTCTTTCAAAAGAATGCATTGTCCACTATCGCATTGTGTATTTGTCCTGTTTAGTCATGCTGCCAAGTCATTTTGTCATGCCACTCGATGTTCAAAGGGAATCTGAAGAAGTATTACCTCTGTAGTATACACAACCTTTGTGTCAGTATCTTTGAGTCAGTCATATGGTTACTATGTTCGCATCATTCCAAAACTTTGTTTTGAGTTTCATGTCGTCGATGTGGGACTCATCATGGCCCTCCTTCGACAAGACTATTCCTGTCGACATCAGCTCATCATCCAGGAAATAGTATTAGAAACAATATTTAGTACCTTAAGGTCTGTATGTGTTAATGACAGATTCTCTCGCTCTCGACATAGGTTCACATTATTGACCTTTGATCGATAGAATTGACATCAGGACATCTATTCACACTCAGTAGATTGTACTAGAGTACCTTGGGAATCATTGACATTAATGGTGATCTCCATCACACTTGTTAATGGTTCACATCATTGGTTGGTAATCAAGTGGTTTCTACCATGCTCGACTTCAGATCATTTTAATCACATGGAAAGAATCGTACTTTGTGGAAGACGAGACGAAGACCCTAGGTATTTGTTTAAAAGTGCTCATTGCTTTTTCCTCAGGTTGCGATGGAGTTTTGTATATCTAGCATGGATCCACATTTGTATGGTTGTGGCTATGCTCAAATTTGCGTCTGTATGACATAGATTTACGTTGTATGTCTGGTAGCTATGTCCAAGTTTGAGTCCTCTATCACATGGATCTACGCTGTATTCTAGTAGCCATGCTTGTTTATTCCACTTATGGATCTGCCTTGTATTGGTCTGTAGCTATGGGTTTGGTTACTTGCGTCTATGATTCAACATACTGATGTACTACAAATTCCTACTTGACTGCATGCTCCGATCGAGCCAAAATTTTCATCTCCTAGCAACGAATTGTTCTCAAAGCTCCCGTTTATCATATCACTCTAAGACTCATGCTTTGGGGGGCATCCTGTTATACCAAAATCCTGTCACCATCATGTGATAAGACCTTTGACATACCTACTTGCCCTGAATCCTAGCTTCTGGAGTGAAGACTAAATGGTTTCTTATCAGTCTGTCATACAAATTCCCAGCACCGCTTATCCTCCCTTATCCATGAGCGGTACCCCTGTTCGCACCGCTTCTCATCGGTTGTCCATGAGCAGTGCCATCGCCTGTCACCCTTGGCCCATAGGCGGTTATTACCAGAACCGCTCTGTCATAGAAGGAAAAGCACGGTACCCTGGGTAAAAAGGGAAAAAGAGAAGCTTCTCGAGGCTTCTAGATGATAAGCCTCGAGATATCCCTTATCCCTACTGTTGTGGGTTAGTTGAGTTCGAGATCCCTCATCTTAGGATCTTAGAGGCCACCTCACCCACTCATTTCTCAACCGTCTCTATCCATCTAGCCCTATATATATGAGCTCATATCCATAGTTGAAGGGAGAACAATGAAGGTATTGTTATGTTGTTGGAGTGATTCTTGGCCCAAGATCATTTGGAGAGAGCATAGAGAGCTAGAGTTAGAGCTTTTGGGGATGAAGAGCTAGTTTCATGGAGATGCATGTCAACACTAAGGCTTGGTTGTAAAATTCTTCATATTTCTAATGCAAGCTGATTTTCTGTCCCATATATATTGTTGATGTTTGATTTTAGATATATATTGCTAGCTTCCTTAGTCACTAGCATAGATTAGTAGATCATATTCTGGTTGCTTTGATCTGTTTCGTGTTGAACGCTTTTGTAGGTACACAGGTGAACTATCAAAGCCTTGCATTCTAGATATCTACAGCGTCTAGGGAGAGTTATCAACCTCTGTGATCTATTTGTTCTAGATCTGAACCATTCAGACTAGTGGAACACCTTGCTGTCCACAGGAGGTGAAATATTCCGAGCAACACCTTGAGCCAGTTCCTGACGGATCCAAGACATGTTCACCTGGATTCTGCAAAGCATGTATTGAGGTACCTAAAGGGTATAGTGGATTATGGGCTCAAGTATTCAGATGTGAATCAGAAGATTAACTTGCACGATTATGTTGATTTAGATTTGGGAGGTAGTGCCACTTATAGGAAGAGAACCTCAGGTTGTTTTTTCAATTTGGTATCTTACATGATCTCCGTGTTTAGTAGGAATAAATCCTATGTGGCGCTGAGTACAACCGAGGCATGATATGTTTCCTCTTGCTCGGCTATTTGAAAGGTAGTATGGTTGCAGAAGCTACTGTCTAATTTGTTTGATATCCAGTTAGAAGCAAATTGTATCTTCTATGACAATCAGAGTTGCGTGAAGCTATTAGAGAACCCAGTGTTCCATGACAAGTCAAAGCACATCGAGATCAAGTTTCACTATTTCATGGATATTGTGCAGAGAGGAGCATTAAAGCTCCAGTGCATGGAAACAAATGAGCAAATAGCCGATGTATTGACCAAGCCTCTATCCAGATTGAAGTTCAAGTACTTCAGAGAAAGACATGGTGTGATCCAGAACAAGACCCCTTGAAAGAGGGAGTGATGAGTTCTAGCATAGTTGGAGATATAGGTTGTATTGGTTACGTAATTAGTCATGTAGGTTGTCCTAGGATTTAATTAGTCCTAGCAAATCTCGTAGGTTATCCTTGGACGTAATCAGTCCTGATGTGTTTCTATTCTAGAAGATGACTAGAGACCAAAATATGTAGATGCATGAGATCTCACATGGGAAAGGAGACAGGTTGTCAGAGCATAGAAAGTCATGGAATAGTACGCAGGATGCTCAGACACAATTAGTCCTGTAGGTCGTCCTAAGATGTAATCAGTCCTAACAAATCTCACAGGTTATCCTTGGACATAATCAGTCTCAAGACAAGTTATCCGAGTGTAAATAGTGAGTCCTGGCGTAGTAAGCAGGTTGCTTGGATGTAATAAGTCATGTAGGTTGTTTGAGAATAAATAGAGAGCCTTGGAATGGTATGCAAGTTACTCAGACGTAATCAGTCCTCGAAGGTGGTCCAAATGGAAAAGATCTTGGACGTAGGTTGTTCAGATGTAATAAATCCTTGATGTTGACCTAAAAAAAATATCATGGCATGGTACGTAGGTTGTTCAGTTGTAATCAACCCTTGTGTATGTGTGTTCCCATGTTGGAGATGATGAGGTCACAAGGAACTTGGTGTGCACCTGGGCAGTTCTCCTATGTTGTTATAATGAAGGTTGACCGTAGAGAGACATAATGCACTTGGTGTGCTCCTAGGCAATTCTTGCATAGTGGTAGATGCAGATTAGATCCTAACATATTCCTATGTTGGTAGAATGTAGGCAGTCTACATCTGGGTTGTGCTCTGTTTGTTTGTTGTATTTGTTTTGTGCAGGACAAAGGGATGATCTAGATACGATGAAATGACAGTGGGAGATGGAGGTTATTGTTGTAGAAATGTAAATAAATTCTTGGGATGTACATATGGGATGGCTTGCTCATAGGTATGATGAATACCTAGATGAGGACTAGGCCTACACCCAACATGGAAAAGGGTTGGCTCTATAGATCTCATACAATAAGTATAAAGGTATGGCGCTCCATAATGGATGCATAGAGAAAGGAAAAGACCAAAGCCTTACAATAGCTATGTGGCCCTGTTGTGTGACATCATTGACAAGGAAACTCCCACATATGAAAAGGTTGCAAAAAGAAAGAATGAAAGGATGTCGTGATCAAGGGGTATCAGTCGATTAAGAAGAATGATGTCATTGGGAGATAGTTGTGAGACCAGAAAGGAATTCTGTCATGACTTCGAAGTGGATCTACAAGATCAAGTATGCTTAAGATGGAAACATCGAGAAATACAAGGAAATATTTGTAGTATGGGATTTCTCACAAAAACAAGGCATAGACTATGAGGAAATATTTGCACCAGTAGAGAGATAAACTTCCATTAGATCTATACTTTCATTGGTTACAATTATGAGATGGAAAATACACCAAATGGATGTCAGGGCAACATTCTTGAATGGTGTAGTTGAGGATGATGTATACATAGAAAAATCACTGGGATTTGAGACACATGACAGGCAGACCCATGTGTGCAAATTGAAGAAGGCCTTGCATGGATAGAAATAGGAACCAAGGACATGGTATGATAGGATGGATAGCTTACTGATGAGCCCAGGTTTTACTAAGATTAAAGATGATTCTAACATTTACTTCAAGGTTGAAGGAAAAAGGCCAGTGATGCTCCTGCTATATGTTGATGACCTGTTCTTGACAGGAAAGGATGAACTCATTGAATATGCAAAGAGGATACTTGCTACTGAGTTCGAAATGAAAGACTTAGGTATGATACACTACTTCTTAGGCATGGAGGTGTGGCAGAGTGCAGATGGGATTTTACTTGGTCAATGAAAGTATATAGTGGAGATTCAGAAGAGATTCAGAATGATGGACTACAAGGTGATAACCACACCTATGGCATCAAACTTGAATCTTCTTTATGATGCTTAATCAGATTCGGTTGATGCCACAATGTATCATCAGATGATTGACTCATTTATATACATGGAAAATACGAGAACAGAGATATGCTTTGTTGTGAACACCTTGAGCCAGTTCCTGATGGATCCAAGACATGTTCACCTGGTATCTGCAAAGCATGTATTGAGGTACCTAAAGGGTATAATGGATTATGGGCTCAAGTATGATGCGAATCGGAAGATTAACTTGCATGATTATGTTGATTTAGATTTGGGAGGTAGTGCCACTTATAGGAAGAGAAACTCAGGTTGCTTCTTCAGTTTGGGATCTGACATGATCTCCTGGTTTAGCAGGAATAAATCCTATGTGGCGTTGAGTACAACCGAGGCATGATACGTTTCCTCTTGCTTGGCTATTTGAAAGGTAGTATGGTTGTAGAAGCTACTGTCTAATTTGTTTGATCTCCAGTTAGAATAAAATTGTATCTTCTATGACAATCAGAGTTGCGTGAAGCTATTAGAGAACCCAGTGTTCCATGACAAGTCAAAGCACATCGAGATCAAGTTTCACTATTTCATGGATATGGTGCAAAGAGGAGCATTAAAGCTCAAGTACATGGAAACGAACGAGAAGATGGCCGATGTATTGACCAAGCCTCTATCCAGATTGAAGTTTGATTACTTCAGAGAAAGACATGGTGTGATCTAGAATGAGACCCCTCGAAAGAGGGAGTGATGAGTTCTAGCATAGTTGGAGATACAGGTTGTATTGGTTACATAATTAGTCATGTAGGTTGTCCTAGGATTTAATTAGTCCTGGAGAATCTTGTAGGTTATCCTTGGACGTAATCAATCTTGATGTGTTTCTATTCTAGAAGATGACTAGAGACCAAAAGATGTAGATGCATGAGATATCACATGGGAAAGGAGACAAGTTGTCAGAGCATAGAGAGTCCTAGCATAGTACGCATGATGCTCGGACATAATTAGTCCTATAGGTCGTCCTAAGATGTAATCAGTCCTAACAAATATCACAGGTTATCCTTGGACGTAATCAGTCTCGAGACATGTTATCCAAGTGTAAATAGTGAGTCTTGGCGTAGTAAGCAGGTTGCTCAGATGTAATAAGTCATGTAGGTTGTTTGAGAATAAATGGAGAGCCTTGGAATGGTATGTAGGTTACTCAGATGTAATCAGTCCTGGAAGGTGGTCTGAATGGAAAAGATATTGGACGTAGGTTGTTCAGATGTAATAAATCCTTGATGTTGACCTAAAAAAAATATCATGGCATGGTACGTAGGTTGTTTGGTCATAATAAACCCTTGTGTATGTGTGTTCCCATGTTGAATATGATTAGGTCACAAGGAACTTGGTGTGCACCTGGGCAGTTCTCCTATGTTGGTATAATGAAGGTTGACTGAAGAGAGACATAATGCACTTGGTGTGCTCTTAGGTGATTCTTGCATAGTGGTAGATGCAGATTAGATCCTAACATATTCCTATGTTGGTAGAGTGTAGGCAGTCTGCATCTAGGCTGTGCTTTGTTTGTTTGTTGTATTTGTTTTGTGCAAGAAAAAGATATGATTTGGATACGATGAGATGACAGTGGGAGATGGAAGTTATTGTTGTAGAAATGTAAAGAAATTCTTGGGATGTACATATGGGATGGCTTTCTTGTAGATATGATGAATACCTAGATGAGTACTAGGCCTACACCCAACATGGAAAAGGGTTGGCTCTATAGAAACTCTCGATGAAATATAGTACCATTCAATGATCAAATAGAAGATGACTATGGAAGCAGTTATGACGATGACTGGACTATATGTGTTGATGAATTTGGAGAGAGAGAATACCTTCCTAGTTAAGAGGGAGTGTTTATGTATTTGTAAATTTGAAAGATATTCTGATGTATATTACCAATGTATGTTGTTGTACCCCCCATCAGATATGTGTTTTCCTCCTATTAGGATGTCATTATTGTGTATGGACCTTGAGGTACAACCTTCATTGTAAATCGAGGCAATAGTCCCTAATGTGACATCATGTAATGTATTTTTAGAGTATCTCTAGGATAATTCAGCCATGTTAGGGGAAGAGGTTGACCCCATTCATGTAATAGGTCAGTCACTTGAAATGTATAAATAGGGAGGCACCCTCCCTCATTTATACACACACTCACTCACTCAAGTTCGCATGAGGAGAAAGAGAGAGAGACAAGGAGGAGAGATAGATAGTTGCAAAATACTTCTTCTTATTGGGTTTGATCATCTTGTGATACAATATTTGTGACACAACTATTCTAAGGAAGGTTGTGGGGTTTTCTCCTTTATGGTTTCCCCGGTGAAAATATTTGTGTCTTGTGTATCTACTCTCTCTTGTGTATGTTGTTGTACTTGTTATTCTTTCATATAAATATCCTAATCAAGATAATTAGATTAGAAAAGCTAACAATCACAAATATCAAGGGGTATTTCATCCAAATCTACTTCATCAATAAAATCAACATTGATGGAAAATCTAAGCATACACTTCTTAGTAACTTGTAGTTGTGCATTGTTACATACCCATCTAAGTGGATACGGTTTATGTTGTAATTTAGTTTTCAATCCAAGTCTTTTAACAATGTATTTAGAAATAAGGTTTTCCTGAGATCCACTATCAACAAGTGTATCAATTTTACTGTGTTTAGAGATAACCCTTAAATTAAATAATGCTTCCCTCTTATTTTCGTCAGTGATCAAATTGGAAGAAGTACATGTGTTAGAGATTATACCTTTCATTCTAGAAACTAATACTTTGGTTTCATCTTCGGATTCAGATCCAAGATCATACTGAACTGTAGTAGTGGTGTTCTTCTTACCTGTTTGTTGCTTAGCCCATTTCGGTTTCAACTTTGGATGTAGCTTCCAATAGTGTTTGGCATCATTTACATCTATTTAACAATGAGAACATGAAAGTTTTATATCCTCCTTCTTAACTGTAGCAGATCGATTCATATTATCTTTTCCTTTGTCCTTGCCTTCCTTCAACTAACTTGATTCGGCTGAGTAATTTTCATTCTTCCTTCCTGTTTCAAGGTGAATTTCTTGCACACTAACCTCATCAATGTTATTTGGATTAAAAATAAGAATGGTATACTTCAGATACTCATGTAATCCACCTATATATTCGAACAAGGTATCTTGTGTATATAAAGAAACACCCAAAATCATAGCTCCTTTTCTAAACTCTTGCATGTATTCTTGTACACCTTGACCCTTACCTTTTCTGAAACTTTGCCAATCCATGAATTCCTGTTGCATATAAAATAATGGATAAAATTACTTCTTCATTGTAGATGCAAACTCAAACTAGGAATTAATTACTTTACCTTTAGTACAGAGGTCATCCTGGGTCTTACTCTCCCACCATATAAAGGTTGTTCCACCTTGGCATGTGGAGAGTAGAAAGATGGAATTTTACGGTCTAATCCATAATATTTTAGATTCTACAGTGAACTTCAATCTGCTTCATCTAGTTAGCCAACTTCTCTGCATCTAATTCACCATTATACATAGGCAAATAAAATTTGACATCTAGTTTAAATAAGGGCTTTTTAGAAACATCTTTATGATAAAAATTAGAATGGTGAGAATATGAGGAAGAAGAAGAGATTGAGCTTGAATATGGAGATGGAGGTTCAAGAGGGTCACCTCCTTTTCCCTGGTTCAATAAATCATTATTCTATGCTTTCCCCTTCTTCACTTTCTTCTTTTCCAATCTCTCTTGGTAATGTGCAAACAATTTTTCTACCCTTTCTTCCATCTGATAGAAATCCTTCTCATCTTATTTTCGGTAGTCTTAATTTGTCATTTTCTTTCTTTGATGTGCACATCCAATTTTTGGGTTGAAAGTATCAAGTTGTAATTCACCTCGCATAAGTCTTTATCTAGTTAACTTTCACACTCTGCAACTACCTAGTTAACCTGATCTGATACCAAACATGATCTACTAACACTTGAATTTGCATGTGAATTCATAAACCAATTAACTTGTAAAAATGCTTGAAATAACAAGCTTATCAAAGGCTTAAAAATAACTGAAAACAAATATAAATGAACAAATAATGCAAACCATAAGAATGTGGACATCATATGTTAATGGAGTTCATCCCTGATTGACTACATCTTTGGGTCTAGCTCCAATGAGGATTTATCTTATTAGTCTTCAAAAATATTTGAATAGGTACAAAATGATTTCGTCCTTCAAGCTGCTTCGAAAAGAAGACTTAGGATTTTAATCATAAATCCTCTCACTCTCAAACTCCCCAAGAGTGGCTAAAAATCATATTTACAAAAATAAGCAAAACTTACAAAGCCTTTACAAATTCATAATGGCATCTTACGATTCTCTCCTCAAAATATTCAATGCTTCCATGCCTCACTTGGAAAAATACATTGGTTTATATAGCCAAAGTTACATAACTTCATCACCAAATTCCATGGGATTTGATCCCAAACTAAATGGATAAATATCCACTTTTACATGGATAAAAATACATGGAAATCCAAAATTATATGGTAAGTTAAAACCATATTTAAAAACAATGCAATGTATTTAAATTTTGTGCAAAGGGGCATGCATATTTGGGGATTAAATCTGCCCCAAATCAAACTTAAAACAAGTATTACCCACACTCCTTAACAACCAGAGATTTTGGGGGATCGGTGAATGCGTTGGAGCTGTTAGGAGGAGGTCACAGGTTCAAAATTGCATATCCCTCCTCTAGTTGTGATTTTTGGTTGGCATATGGTATGATTCGATCTTTGGTTCTATGGTCTACGTGGTTGGCATATGGTATGATTTGGTCGTCGGTTCCATGGTCTGTCACGTGTTGGTTCTCGGTGCTGGTTTTCGGTTCCATTATCTATTTCATAACAACATGGGGTTGAGGGATAATCCCTCGACCCCGCCCTTTTCTTGCAATACAAGGTATTCAACTTTAAACAATAGATAAGCCCATATGATGTTAAGAACCACCAACGGGAATCTTGGACAGGAGGATAGTGTGGGGAATTTGGAAAAGGTATAGGTCAGGGAATTAATTCCCATTTATCAACATATTTTTGGTAAATAGAATACCTATATGGAAAACTAGACTTCCACAGTGCAACATCTGATTGGCCCATTTGGACACTACTTGCGCGATCAAACTGCCACTTGTCATTATGTAACAGGTCCACATCACCTGCCAACTCATCATTTCCAACTGAACTATAAATTTCCATGTGGCTCTTTGTGAGTGTGCCACATCATCATCATGCAGGCCACATGTCACCCTTATAGTGGTGCCATGTGACACCCCCTTTTGCCAAATTTTACATATTTTTCCAAAAGTTTAGTAAATGATATATTTCACGTCCGGAGTTTGTTTGAGGAGAAACAAACGTCTCTAGAAAAATTTCATCAAGATCTACATAGCTGAAATATTATGTCCATCATTTGAATACTTTAATTTTAATCAATCTCGGAGATCCTCTTGTATCATTCCACTACCCCCTAAGGGGGTATATTATTGTAATCCAGTATTCACCTATCCCTAGGGACTTCTCTCTTTTTAGGGTATTTTGATGGAATTATTCTATACTTGCACAAAGGTTGATTGGACATAGTGGCTCGTAGAAGACACAAGGAAGAAGTTTAGAAAAAAATAAAACAACAAACAACACACACTAGAAAGTTCCTAAAAAAATTACAAAAAACAAGAACTCTTTCAATGAAAAGAAGTTGGTTGTTTAGAACCAATTCCCATTCAGTGGAGACCTAGATTTTGGGTCTTCTAAACGCCATTTTGAGATGATTAAATCCCAAATCCAACTGGCTAAGATCGAAAGATAGTTACACTACTCCATGAAACCAATCACCAGAGGTGTAAAGAACTTTCCTTCAGTAAATACCCTCAATATTCTAGGACATAGACTCTACATCTGTTTTAGGTGCTGCAAGATCTACCTAGGAGGAACCTAGGAAAAGAAACTAAGATTACCACTTCATGTTAGGTATTCGGGCATGATGGTCATTTGAGAGGGATTCTATGCACGTGAAGGGAACGTAGGAAACAATTCCTAGACATAAATATATCAATGAGCAGTGGTGGCACCCGGACTTTCCATTCCTGAAAAACCCCTAGAAACACATGACTCCACTAACCCAAGCACCAGGGGACAATATGGACACTTGTACTAGATCAATGTACCGCTTGACATCGATTTGAGTGGTTCTTTCTTGATAAGTATTTCATGTTACTAATGAATTTTATCTCTCTTTAGTAATTGCTAGTTTCCAATATTATGTAATTTTGGAGGAATTAACTCTCAACAGCTATCCCTAAAGTCTTAACCCTATACTATTAGGTGAGTTTCTTCCTAAAAAGAAAAAACCTCCTACTCTATTCCAATTACTTTCTTGTTTATTCAAAATGAAATTTCAAAACTTTCAACATAATAAAACTATAAGCACGTAAAGACTTTTCAAATGCAAAGAAACACCTGTTAACACTCGTTTAAATGGTATATGAATCATTATTACATGCAACTAAATATATTCAAGTGAGAATGCATTTGTTGTTGTTTTTTACAATGAAAATATGGAGCAATTATAAACCCATTAAATGAAATTTTCAATACCTTTTTATGTCCATGAAATTTCTAAATGAAATATGAAATTTCAAATGAAAATACATGTTTTCAAATTCCCAATGCAACTTTATTATTTTTGACGCAAATGGAGACTAAATTTTACACAGTTAATGCAAGTTCAATCCTAAAACATAAGTGTAAAACCACCCTTTAAAGTGCAAATCCAAATTCAATTGTATAAACATATGCAAGTTTAATTTTGAATGCAAATGCAAACTTCAATTGGTATGCTAGTTCAAATTCAATCCTAAATTTTAAATGAGGACTCAATTTGACATGCACATGCACTACACAAACTAAATGATTTTTTTTTTCTTTTTAACTTTTTGATGCAAAATTCATAGATATACTTTGAATAAAAACTTGATATTCAACCAAAAAACAAATGCAACTTTTGTTTTCAATTCAAAATGCAAATTTAAGCCCTCTAAAGACACTTGCAATGTATTTAAATCAAAATCAACTTCATCAACTGATCCATCCTTTTTTTTTCAAATAAGAAACAAGAACTTAATGAAAAACTACACAATAAAGAAATGCAAAAAACTTATTATCCTTATCAGACTCAATGAAAGCGACCACAAACATGTGATTGTTTAGTCATATAAGATTGCAAGGTTGAGAAAGGTATATAATACCACTCTTAGACTCAAACAAGAAAAAATACTTACCGAGCTACAAGGTTTGCTAAAGCTTGATTTTGTACCCATTGAGTGCAATAAAGATCATACAACAACAAGTACATGCCCTGAGATCCCCCCTCAAATGATTACCAAAATAACAAACTCAAAGATCAAACAAAAGCCTAAACAACAAGACTATTTTTCAAATAGTTCACCCAAAAGATTCAAAAGGACAAACTAAAAATGATCATAGAGCAGACACACTACTTCTAAGAGGTCACCATAGGACCTAAATAGTCCAAAATTTCAAAATGTATCAAACCAAATAGTGAAAAGGAATATAAACAAATGCACTTTTCAAAGGACCTTTCACCCAAAATATTCAAAAGGACAAGTAAAACTTGGTCACAAACAAGAAAAACTAACTCTAAGAGGCCTCTATGGGACCTAGAGCACTGAATCACTTTCAAAACAACTCTAGAAACAATATAGGCTGAGTAAGGTGTGAAAAATTCACCTCTTGCAGGAAATTGTTTATGTGATCAAACTTTCCAATATTTAAATAATTTTTGTGCATACAATTGAACATGAATTTCAAGGGAAATAACTAATGTAAGTACTATAGGAAGCAATTTAGTTCTGAGAAGTTTGAAAATGCAAATTCAAACTCAAACAAACAAAATTTCAAGGTATCTACTAAGGTCTGAGATGAAACCAAACTTGAAAAGACTTGCGACAATCAAACACACCATAGGAAGAGACCTAGAAACCCCAAAGAAAATGGTTTTTCCTTAGTGGAGTAGTCATTTTTGTTGTTAAGGATTTCATCCAAATGACAGGGGAAATCACCAATGTAATGGTTTTAACTCAGATAGACACCCTAGGGTTGAAATTCAAACAAAATAGACTTCTTAAGGCTAATTACTAACAAATCCAATCTAAGATATTATAACAAAGAGGCTAGTGTACCTTGTTTATGAGGAATTATCCTAGATTTATTTACTCCAATCATAGTTATTCCTAATATATAACCTACAAAATGACCATAAAAACTTCCTTAACTATATTAGCTACTAAAAATATTGAAATTCATCTTTAACACAATAATAAGCTAGTTAAATGAAATGAACTTCAAATTTCAAGCTAAATACAAATAATGGTCAACACTTTATTTGGGAAGGGAGAGATGTCCAATATATATTCATATAGAATAAAATTACAAGATTAGCTTAATATTCCATGCACCCTACAAAAACAAGACGTGAGGTCTCCTACTTGTCTCCTCCAATGATCCCAACCAAATCTCCAAATGTATAAAGTAATGAAACTATTTGAGGGCATTAGTTTCAAACATAAGGAATGGATATCAAAGCACGGGGCTATTGATCAAAAGGGATAGAGATGAGTTAATTCCTCCATTATAACTTTACATATGTAAAATTCCTCCCTCGTGGCCTTTCTCTCTTGTTTTAATAGTAAATGGAGATAGTTACCATCGGGTAGGAGAAGTTTGTAACTAGATAGGTGGTTGTCAAAACCATCCTAACTTCCTTGGTTTTGAATTTTTATTTATTTTTCATATTTTTTAGAAAAAAATTCCCTTAAATAAATGGTAACAAGAAATTAAATTGTTGTCAAGGATTTTGTAGTGTGATTTCAACTTTGTCTTGAAATAGCTTGCATACCAAAGATTTGGAGCGAATAAATCGTAGTTTACATGACCTTTGGGAGAAATTATGTTATTTTCAAGGGATTTAAAACTTTTATAGAAAATGGGAGATGAATAAGGATTGAGTCCAATGATCAAGGCCATAGCGATTGAACTCAAATCAATCCTCTTCAATCCATAATTGTCCATTTGTGTGATAAATAGTTGTCATTTGAGGTGTCGTCAATGAACTATCATCACAAACAGAGAAGTTTCGATTTGAGTTGTAACACCATCATAAAGTGCTTGTGAGTGGGTGGTGACGGCATAATTGGACATGCCTTGGTGGGAGTAGTAAAGGTAATAGATATATTGTTGTTATTTTTCTCGGTATTGGTTTCCAATGTAAAAATATTTTCTTTATGGTGTGTTCTTACTTATTATGTGTACTATGTGTTTTATTCCTTAACATGCATAAAGAAGTTTCCCCCTTGAAGAGAATTCATATTCATCTATTTTCTTCATTGTTAAGGTGTTGTATTACTCTCTCTTTCTTATTTTATGCCTGTTTGGGGAATTTGGTGCATAGAATTTGGTATCGAAGCTTGGATGCTTTATAAACGAGACATCTTATCATTTTCCCTATAAATTTTTCTTGGGGATGTTTCAAATAGTGGAACTTAGAGGAGAATCATAGGACATGTCCAACTATCTATGGTACAATTTTGAAGTCATGATTCTATTAGCACTATATTTTAAACTATGGATTGTTTAATTGAAGGGTTTGGAAATGATCATATTTGAAAATTTTGTGGTAGCACTCTTTAGATTAATGGGTTAGCATGATCTTTCATCATGGGTCGTAGGATGAAGAAAGAGATTTGATATACGGTGGTGGATCGTTTCGATGTTTGAAACATGGGGGAGAAATTGAAATGTTCTCATCAGCAGAATGGAGGTAAAAGGTGTCAAATATCGACGACTCAGATTAAAGAGGCTATAGATCAATGGTGGAAAGGAATTCCATAGATCAGAGATGCAAGGAAAAACCAAGTTTTTGAATTTGCGGAATTGGTCACCTAGTGGAAAGATCGAATAGATGAGATGTGAGAGGAGACAGATCTACGGTCGGAAAAATTCCACAGATAGAACTAGCGGAGAGAAATTCCAAATTGAAATCTGCGGAAAGTAGTAGGGGCCACATTGATCAAAGGTTGTAATAGTGGTTAGGTTTTGATCGATGGATAAGATGCATTCTGCAAACAAAAGTTGCTCGATTTATTGGGTTCAAAATGATTAACAAAATGTTAAATATTTTCACAGTTTGACAGTTTCGATGAAGGTAGATTGCAGATCAATGGTTGATATTGATTCTGCCGAATTAAGTTGTGTAGGGTGATAATGTTGAGTCTCGGTATTGAGATCTTGTGCATGAATGACTTAGATTTAAAAGAAAAACAAATCTACGGTATAAATTATAAGAGACGCACAGTGGTTATGAAACATAAAAAATTATAAGAAGCACCTACATGGAGGTCAAAGGTTTGTTTTTTCTAAGCATTGGAATTGACGATAACCCTAACTGTGCGCAAAGTGCCAACATGGATGCGTTTGAACACTGTGCTAATTAACAAGGTAGGTATCCTAAAAATTTACAAGTATTTCTAAAAATGGATGAAATAGAAGTGGTAGAAGTGGCAGATAGTGAAGAGTTAGGGTTCTCCTATCAAAAGGTTGAGAAAAGATTCAAAGACAAAAATGTTGAAGTTTTTTATACCATTTTACTGAATAAAACAATTGAGAAGGGTAAAAATAAATTGAAATTTCTTAAGGACCAGGGTAGTGACACCCATGGTGCTTTCATGTCTTCCTTTTATTTTTTCTCTATTGACTAGATCCCCAATTGCCCTGAATTTGTCGAGTGGTGTGCAAATAATTATTCTGCAGTTGAGGAAGTCACCATGGATAAACCTAAGTATAGGATCCTTTTCCCTATTCATGCCTATGTTATCCATAAAACTCTATCTATCCCAGATGATTTTGTTCATTTATCCTAGGAGTAGAAAGAAGAAAACGTCATACAATTCTTCCAAAAGTCTGTATCCGAGAGTAAGGAAACCTTTTGAAGTCATGTTTAAAGCCTGATAATGAAGTTACAAGTTTATCTTACCCTATTGACCTGGTTTTGTGTATAACTTTATCCAGTCTGTTTTTGGGGTTAGACACTAATGGTTATGTTACAGAGTCACTGTTGAGTCTGTTGTTTATCTTAAGTACTTGCCAAATTGAGTTTGAAATTCCAAGTCAGTCTTTACATTCTTGTTTCCTTAAGTTTGATGAGTTCCTAGTTGAGAACATTCGTTCTAAGTTAGTCAACTTCCACAGTACCATAGTTTTCAGATTCCAGTCCTTTTTGTTGAAGATGTTCTTATCACATAATGAAGATAACCTACGGTTTCCTAAGTTGGTAATCACTGATGAAATGACCCAGGATTATTGCAATTTCTTGAATTGTTTGATGGAAGAAATATACCGCATTTTATTTCAGGAAATATTGCCCAGGGTATTTCCAGAGATGAAGGAAACATTGCAACTTTCCCCTAGTAAAAAAATAGGAGACTGGTTCCTTTCAGAGTTTGAGACAATTATAAGGTTATATGGATTTGTGCACCAGCCTTTCTGACAACAAGAATCTTTTCTTTGGAATTTTTTAGACAAAGGCTTGCAATTGAGGAAGAACACATCTTAAACTTTAGGAAGAGTCTAGATATTAAATTTCTTTGGGAGGAAGGGCCATATGTTGTCAAAAGTAGAGCTGCTCTACCAATAATTGATAATATTCTCAGAATCATGGAGTTTCTTTGGGATCTGCTATCAACTATTATCCACACCAGGTAATCTCTAAAAGAAGAAAGGTAAACAACAATAAGCCTTTTGAATATACTGAAGTAGTTGGACTCAGAGAGGCATCTAATTGGGAAGATTATACTAACAAAACCCCAGATAATATCAGCATGGAACAAGACTCTGTCTCATCCATACCTAGAAATAATTCTCCCCCAATGGATCTTTCTAACATAGTTGTAGTTGCTGGTAATATTTCATCATTAATAAGTTTTTTAGGAAATTCAAAGAAGAGAGAACATCCAAGTTTCATGGACACTAAAGAAACAAACACTACTAGTACACCGAAGAAGCAGAAAATTAGACAAGAAGGAAAAATGGTACATGTGAAGAAGAGTAGTGTGAAAGGTAAATAGAAGCAAGAAAAATCCAAAGTAACTGATCTGGAGCTTCATGAATATGTATTTGATGGAGTAACCCCAAATAAGTATACATTAAAAGAGGAGTGGTTGAATACCTACAAGGAAGTGGCTGATAAAACCTTTGATGAAACGATAAAATTATACGAGGAAGTGAGACAATTTCAAAAGCTAGATGTAACTTTAAAAACTATAAGGGAGCATGCCAAAGATGCCCTGAGTTTGGCCATGACTGTTGGTAATAAGGTATCAGTGGTGAATGTGAAATTAGAGAATATCCCTACCATAGATACGATACACTTTCATAGAGAAATAGGTGATATCATATATACAATATTACTTAAATCTACATTACAAGTTTCTAAACTGGAGTCCAATAAAAAGAAAGCTCAAGACCTCCTACAGAAAGAAAAGGTAGAGAAAAAGGCCCTTCAAATCAAAATTAAAAGGTTGCAGGAGCGATTATTGAAGGTTGATGGGCAATCAGACAAAGGAGCAGTGGATCAAAAGTTGTTTAATGAAAAAGAGAAAGAAGTTCAGGTGCTAAAAAAGAAATTGAAAATTCCTCCCACTCAGCTTATTTAGACCTCTGAATTGAAAGAGTTTGAGAAGGAGAAGGAAGCATTAAACACTGAATTGATTAATTGTAAAGCCAATATGTTAAAGATCGAAGTAAAAGAAAATCATTGGGAAAGGGATGCTAAGCTTCTGATAGAAAATGAGAAGGACCTAAAAACTAAGCTGGAAACAAGAGAAAAAGAATTACAGGAAAATTTAGAAGAAGTTAAAAATAAATTTACTATTCCTTCTGTAGAAAAAGATGCAACCTCTCTTTCTAAAGCAATGTCTCAGGTAAACCTAAAATATGTAGAACTCACAGAGTTAAAGCAACAGAACAAGAATTTAGAAGAGACAATTTTGAAAAGAGAACATGAGAAGAAGAAAGCAGAGGAAAAATGTCAAGAACTAATGAATCAGAATACCAAGTGAAAAAAGTAGTTGGTTGTCCAAATGGCCTTGCAAGGGGATAGACATATGATTTGGGATAAGATTATTCTAGAAGCTAATAAGTTTAGACCATATGTAGATTATATTGCAGATCAGGAGAGTGCTCTGAAAGAAGCCAAACATAATATTTTGATAGTAAAACAATAATTAAATAAGAAACCAATGGAAGTAGCTCAGAATGCTATCAACTTTTTAAGTACCTTATCAAAAGATCAAGTTAGAAGGTTTGATATCCAAGACATAGTTGTTGTTATCTCTTGGGCTAGAAAAGTGATTGGAAAATACAGAATGTTGGATACTGTACAGGATAAAGTTGATATTACAAGTCATAAATTCAAAGAAGTTATTAATTTATTTACTCCATTCATAACCAAGGGAATTCCTTTCTTCTGGGAGGAAAAATGACCATTATTTTCTCAAAAGGAATATCTGGATAAATTGGTCAGTTTCAAGTCAGATCACAGTAATTTTGAAGATATGTAGCAGGCTCTATCTGGAAGAGTTGTGCTTGATAAATTGGCTGGAGAGTTCGAGTCATTATTTGATTTTAAAGTCGCATGTGCCAAGATGCCTAATTTTTCATATGTAGACAACATGGAACTCGGAGTTCTGGCACAAGAAATGGTTGTTGCAGATTTGCCTAATCCTAAACATTGGAGATTAGTTCAACAATATGGATCAAGTAAATATAAGTTACAACCATGAAGACATCAAGGAAGACAACGCAAAAGGAGTTTCACCGAAAGATATATTTTATGATAAAATGTTGTTTTTCAATTCATTAGTTAAGAATTTTTGTTATCTCAAAACTATTTTGTAATAGATAATTGTTTTGACACATGTAATACATGGTTAAAACCATTAGAAAGTTAAGTTTATTGTTCAGCTCAAGGATAAATTGTATAAGTATGCATACATTTGATGAATTAAGGGTTGGGACCCGTGATATTTTGGATATTTGTGTATTCAAATATTTCTTTAAATCACAGAGCTGAAAGTTGGCGTCTTTCAGAGATTCATGTGTTATTTTATGTTGCAGTCTGTACTTTCCCTTCTTATGTGAATTTTTTTCCAGTTTTATCTCTCCATTATGTTTTCCTTCATGTCTAAAATGAGAGTATAACAGTTTGTAATTCATATTTACTATGCTCTAGCTGTTCTTTTCAAATGTCCACCAAACCTTTCTTTTAAATTTGATACAGAATTCATTTTTACAATACTTTTTGTTAATGGTTTGTTCATGTTCTTCCTTTTTCATTAGACAATCAAATTTTGACTGTGACTGAGTAGCTACCTTGCCTCTGTTTAAAACTTCCATACAAAAGCTTTGTTTATCTATATTCATATATTGAATCCATAGCCCAATGGTCATGTGTGTAGTTTCAACCAATATTACCAATTAGAAACAATTTTGCTTATACATATCTGGCCTTGTTAATATTTTGTGAGAGATCCCTCTCAGAAGAGAAAAAATATAGTTTTCTTTTAAAAGTCATTTTTGCGGTTACCTGGGAATATCCTTTTACAACCTTGGGTAATTTTCTAGTGATAACAAATTGGAACCATTTCCAGGGAACAAAAGTGGATATCGTCCCTGGGAAGAATGAAAAGGATTGAAAAGTTTCAAGAAAGAAATTTATGTGGGAAAGAAGAAGTTTCCACATTCAAAAGAAGGTTGTAAGTTTGCTTTCACGACTTCACATTCATTTGAACAGTATTAAAGAAGATTTTAGGAGAGCGAATACAAGAGGTAACCCTAATACTGAGATTTTGCAAAGTGTGGAAAATCCATAAAGATTGCTTAGAAATAAAAATAGAGAAAAAATAAATAGCTCTCAGTTTGGTGCATCATCATCTCAATATTTTCATAGTATACAAGAATCTGAATGGAAAACTAGAGTTGATAGATTACTGTTAAAATCAAAATCTGAATCTGACGTAAAGAAAGTAGAGATTAACCCTAGTAGGTTAGAATCATATATTCTTGATTCTTTGTGGAAGAACCTTCAAACTCCAGTAAAAACTTAAAAAACTACTTCTATTGTCCAAAAATTTCAGTTTCATACTCCTCAACCTATTCAAAATCCTCCAAATTTTCAACCTTTATGACTTGCTCCAAATTCACCTAGACCAATGGCTGCAGCTAGGTTTGCTCCATTGGCCTTACCTGTGGTGTTACATGACCTTCCCTTAAATTATTCCTAGATGATTTCATTGTATGATGGAGAAGGAAATGTTACTGCAAAATACCATATTACAAAATTTGATGACTTTATAGATTTGGAAGAGATTGATTATGAGGATGTCAAGATGAAGTTGTTTGCATTGAGCTTGTCTGGGGAATCCAAAAAGTGGTATAAATATTTACCTACTGGGTCTATTTGAAACTTTGCAGCCTTCCAAACTGCATTTTTGGATAGATGGGATGATAAGAAGAGTCCATTACAAGTCATGTCCCAGTACAATAATCTTAAAAAAGGAGGTTTTAAGTCAGTCCATGAGTTTTCCAGTAGGTTCATGAGAGTCTATAATTCAATACCTGCTGATATTAATCCTTCAACTGGTGCTACTAAACTTCATTATGCAGAAGCCTTTGATAATGACTTTGCATTGTTGTTGAGAGAAAGAAAATCAGTCAGTCTTCCAATTATGTTTATAGATTCCTTATAAGTAAAATCCAATATGATGGTGTGTGTATAGATAAAACAAAGAGTATATGTTGATAGGAGGAAAGGTAGAGAATAAATTATGCCATCCACCTCTTTTGCTTCTTCGTCTAATGATATCAAATTTGAAATGATGCTGAAAACAATGGAAAATTTAATGGATAAGCTGACTATGGATACTAGGCTAGTGAATCGAGAATAGATTGAACCCCAAATCAGAAACCCTGACTTTAGAAGACCTATTTCTCCTTCCACTCCCACAGAATAAACAAAGAGACATGAGAAATCCAAGCAACCAAGAAGATCAACAAATAAAACCACCTTTCCCTGAAAATTATGTTGCCGATGATGATGGTGCAGAGTCTATTGAAGACCATATTCATCATTTTGGTGATTTAGATTCACAAATCTATCTGACTGAGGAGGAACATAGTATGTTTGCATAGGAGGATGATAATAAATATTTTGAAGAGGAGTTGGAATAGTACCAAAAGGGGCATATGCATGCTATAGATGATGTAAAAAAGATCAAATTGAGAAGTAGAGATGTTATTATGAATAAAGGAAGGTTAAATCCAAATCAGCCTTCTAGTAGTCAGATGAATACAAAAAAATGAATGAAAAAAAAGGAACCTATTGTACATAAAGAGATTGAAAATAGAACGGAGAAAATAAAGGAGTTAAAACAAACAACACCCATGGATGGAGATAAAATTTCATCCAGTTTTAATCTAGAAAGTGAACTTGCTAAGTTGAATATTTCAATTCCTTTTAATGAACTGCTCAGAAATTAGGAGTATAGGGACACAATAACAAAAATGCTCAGAAATTAGGGAGAGGCTCAACCAAATATTTTGGAAGTGACAGATGACAATCCTACCATTGTTTTGGGGTCTAAGATTAATAATGTGGATAATGAGGAAGCACAACCTTTTTATATGAGCTTAAATGTGCATGACATGGTGTTGCATAATGCAATGTTAGATTCAGGTGCTTCACATAATTTGATTCCTAAAGGAGTGGTAGAAAGTTTGGGGTTAGAGATTACAAGGCCTCATAAATATTTGTATTATTTTGATTCCAAAAGGCTGAAATGTTTGGGTTTGATAAAAGACATGGTAGTATCCTTGGCTAAATTACCATCTAAAACTCTAGTCATGGATGTTGTTGTGGCTGATATCCCTCCAAAATTTGGTGTTTTGTTTTCAATATCTTGGACTTCAAAGTTAAAAGGAAGTTTGCAAATGGATATGTCTTATGCTACAATTCCCATTCTTAATGAAAACAAGAGACTGTACAGTGAAAAAAGATCACCTTATGTTGTTAGCAGTCGGGTTTAGCTAGGAGTTCATCGTATTTATGTTGTTGATATAGACTTAGGGTCATCTATTTTCTTCAATGATGTTTCTCCTTGTGATTCAAAATTTGTTGTGCCAAGTAAATGTAAAAAGGATAAAAAGTGATAAATGAACAGGAAGCATTGGAAAGAAGGCAAAATGAATAAGGGTTTTGGACTATGTATTTTGATGGGTCAGTGGCTAAAGTGGGTGCTAGTGCAAGTGTATACATAATTTCCCCTATTAGAGATTTTAAATATTTTTCTTACAAGTTGACCTTTGAATGTAGTAATAATGTAGCAGAATATGAAGCTCTGTTGCTGGTTTGCATGCACTAAAGAATTTGGGAGCTAAACGAGTCCAAGTTTTTGGAGATTAAGAACTTGTGATAAATTAGGTGAATGATAGTTATCAAACTAAGAATCCTAGAATGAGAGCTTACAGGAATGAAGTGTGGGATATGTTTGGAAACTATTTCACAGAACACGGTGTCAAAGTAATTCCTAGATATGATAATACAGTGGCAGATTCTTTGGTAATTGCTGCTAGAAAATTTAAGACTCCTACTGCAGGTAAAAGAAAATACAAGGTTGACATTGTGAAAAAGCCTTCCATACCAGAAAATACCAAGTACTGCCAAGTTTTTGAATATGATATGCAAATCAAAAAGTTTTTGGAATTGTCTAGTGAATTTGTAAATACGCAAAGAGAAAATGAAAGTGTTGATTTTGAAAATTTTCAAAATGTTGATGAAGATGAAGAAGGAGTTGCTGAAATAGAGAATTTGAAAGGCTCACTAGAAGGAAAATATATAGTCCAATTGAAGAGTAATCATACTCCAAGAGGTTTAATTCCCCTAGAGAAGCTTTTTGACCAAAATGATGTCGTCAGAGATCCTAAAGTCAAACCTGCTGAAAACGCTATTGACGATAAAAATATTGTTACCGAGGAGAATCCCAGAATTGTAAAGTTGTCCAAGAAGTTGCTTGCGAAAGAAAAAGATGACAATGTGAACCTGATGAAAAAATACACTGATGTATTTGCATGGAGTTACGATGACCACAAAGAGTAAGACACCTTCATTATACGACATACTATTCCAATTAATCCTGGAGAAAAACCATTTAGGCAGAAACTCAGAAGGATTAATCCAATGCTATTGCCTACTATTGAAAAGGAGATCAAAAAAATATTTGGTGCAAAAATAATTGTAACCCTGAGATTTTCAAAATGGGTGGCTAATTTGGTGCCTGTTAGAAAGAAGAATGGTGAAATAAGATTGTGTGTGGATTTCAGAAATTTGAATAAAGTCTCTTTGAAGGAAAATTGCCCTTTACCAAAGATGGACCATATTTTGTAGAAATTGGTAGGTTTAGAGAGAATTTCTAGCATGGATGGGTTTTCAAGTTATGATCAAATAAAGGTGCTTCCTAAAGATCAGGAGAAAACTGGTTTCACTACACCATAGGGTACATTACTGTATGCAAAGATGCCTTTTGGATTAATAAATGCAGGAGACACTTTCCAGCGTGCTATGGACACTGCTTTTGCAGATGAAAGAGACATGTATGTAGTAATTTATATGGATGATATTACTGTATATTGCAGGTCTTACAGGGAACATATCAAACATTTGGAAAAGGTCTTCCTTAAATGTAGAAAATATGGCATTTCATTAAATTCAAGGAAATCAAATTTTGCTCTGGAAGAAGGAAAAATTTTGGGCCATATTATTTCCAAAGAAGGTATAAGGATTGATCCAGATAGGGTGAGTGCAATTTTGAAGGTGGAGGAACCAAGTAGTAAGAAAGAAGTACAGTCATTCATTGGGTAGGTAAATTTCTTGAGGAGATTCATTCCTAGCTTTGTTGAAATATTGATGAACATTACTAATATGCTAAAAAAGGATCATGAAATAAAATGGACATTGGAGGCTAAGAAGTCTTTCAAGAATATAAAGCAAGTTATTTCGAAAGCTCCTGTGCTGGTAAGTCTAGATTTTGATCAATATTTTTTAGTATTCTCATATGCTTTAGAGCATACTATTGCAGTTGTTCTATTACAAAAGAATGATCAAGGTGAAGAACAACCTATAGAATTTTTTAGTAATATGTTAAGATATGGAGAGTTAACATATGATATCATGGAAAACAAGCATATGCTTTGATTAAGGCCCTAAAATATTTCAGAATTTACATTATCCATTCACATGTAGTCGCATATGTTCCCAGCAGTGTGGTAAAGAACATACTTACACAACCAGATCCGAAGGGGAGAAGAGCGAAATGGATTGCAATGATTTTGGAATATGACATTGAAATTAATCCTACAAAGTTGATTAAAGGACGGGGATTGGCTAAAATGATGATAGTCTCCAATTGTGATTCTCTGCAGCTAAATTTTCTGACAAGTCAATTAAATCAGTTGGACACAGAAGTACAGGTGATGCTCGATTTTTCTATTTCTCCATGGTATGCTGATATTGTTTATGTGTTGAAAAATTTACAACCTCCTACAAGGATAAGTAAAACTAGAGCAAGGTCTGTGAAGCTGAAGGTTGCAAAATTATGTATTTTAAATCAATATCTTTATTGGAAGGATACTGGTGCAGTGTTACTGAATTGTCTTCTAGAGAATGAAGCTCAACAAATAGAAAAATATTTTCATGAAGGTGATTGTGGAGGAAATCATTCATGCAAAGTAACTGCAAATAAAATTTTGAGAGCAGAATTCTATTGGCCTTCATTATTTTTAGATGTGTATAAATAAACCACCAAATGTCATCAGTCCCAGCTTTTTGATGGAAAGAGGAAAGTGGTTCCACTCCCTCTCAATCCCATATCAGTAGAAGCAACTTTTCAACAATGGGGATTGGATTTCGTTGGGGAAATAAATCCGAACTCCTTAGGATAGCATAAGTGGATCTTAACAGCAACTGATTATTTTAAAAAGTGGATTGAAGCAATACCTAGTAGAAGAGCTATAGATGTAGTGATAATAGATTTTCTGGAGAATAATATTTTGGAAAGATTTGGTTGTCCTAAGAGGATTGTAACAGATAATGTGGCCGCTTTTAAGTCCAGGAAGATGATAAATTTTTGTCATAAGTATCATATAAGTTTGAATAATTCTACTGCATATTATCCCTAGGGTAATGGACTGGTAGAATCCTCTAACAAAGGCTTGGTGAGGATAATTAAGAAGTTGTTGGAAGATAATAAAAGAGCATCACATACAAAGCTGAAATATGCTTTGTGGGCTGACATAATTAGCATAAAGAGAGCTATTGGAATGTCACCATTCCAATTGGTGTATGGATCTAAAGTGTTTTTTCCAGCATCTCTAGCAGTACCAATTATGAAGTTGTTGCAGGAGCAACATGATGAACCTAATCATATGGAAAGGAGAATAAACCAAATTATTGAGCTAAGTGAACTGAGGGATAAAAAATATGATAAGGTACAGATATATCAAGAGAAAATGAAGAATACCTTTGACAAAAAGGTAAAAGAGGACACTTTCCAGAGTGATGATTTGGTGTTAAAATGGGATGCTCAACATGAAGACAAAGGAAATCATGGTAAATTTGATCATTTGTGGGTAGGTCCATGCATTATTACAGCACACAGGGGTAATAATGATTTTATTCTACAATATCAGGATGGATCTCAGTATGAAGGAGGTCCCGTTAATGGGATATTTCTGAAGCATTATTTGGAATAAGGGGAAAGGAAATTTCATGTATTATAGTGTAAACACTTCTTTAATTTCAATCAGTACAGATGGCGAGATAGAAAATTTGAAGCCTGTAGAGAAGGCCCTAAGATTGGAAGGGGTAGCCATATTTTAGTTTTTATTTTTCTTCTAGAAGGAAAAAAAATTAGATTGACAATGGATTTGGCAACTAGTCTGTGCGGTTCTTTGATACCTCGCAGAGAGGATAGCATCCCTAGTGGAGCTAGCTATTAGCACTATATTTGAAATTGTGTATTGTTTAATTTAAGGGTTTGGAAATAATCATATTTGAAAATTTTGTGGAAACTCTCTTTAGATTAATGGGTTAGCATGATCTTTCATCATGGGTCGTAGGATGAAGAAAGAGATTTTATCTAAGGTGGTGGATTGTTCCATTGTTTGAAACATGGTGAAGAAATTGAAATGGTCTCATTAGTGAAATGGAGGTAAAAGGTGTCAAATATCGACGGCTGAGATTAAAGAGGCTATAGATCAGTGGTGGAAAGGAATTCTGCAGATCGGAGATGCTAGGAAAAACCAATTTTTTGAATTTGCAGAATTGGTTAGCTGGTGGAAAGATCAAATAGATGAGATGTGAGTGGAGATAGATCTATGGTCGGAAACAATTCCACAGATTGAACTAGCGTGGAGAAATTCCAAATTGAAATCCATGGAAAGTGGTAGGGGCCACATTGATCAAAAGTTGTAATAGTGGTCGGGTTTTGATTGATAGATAAGGTGCATCCCGCAAACAGAAGTTTCTCGATTGATCAGGTTTGAAATGATTAACGAAATGTTAAATATTTTCACAGTTTGACGGTTCTAATGAAGGTAGATTGCAGATCAATGGTTGATATTGATCTCACCGAATCAAGTTGTGCAAGGTGCTAATGTTGAGTCTCGGTATTGAGATCTTGCGCATGAATGACTTAGATTTCAAATAAAAACAAATCTATAGTATAAATTATAGGAGACGCACAGTGGTTATGAAACATAAAAAATTATAAGAAGCACCTAAGTAGAGGTCAAACGTTTGTTTTTTTCTAAGCATTAGAATTGACGATAACCCTGACTGTGCGCAAAGTTCCAACGTGGATGATTCTGAACACTATGCTAATTAATAAGGTAGGCATCCTGAAACTTTCCAAGTATTTCTAAAAATGGATGAAATAGAAGTGGTGGAAGTGGAAGATAGTGAAGATTTGGGGGTTTCCTATCAAAAGGTTGAGAAAATATTCGAAGACAAAAATGCTGAAGTTTTTGATACCATTTTACTGAATGAAACAATTGAGACAGCTAAAAATAAATCAAAAATTCTTAAGGACTAGGGTAGTGACACCCATGGTGTTTTTAGGTCTTTCTTTTATTTCTTATATGTTGACCAGACCCCCAATCGCCCTGAATTTGTTGAGTGGTATGTGAATAATTATTCCAAAGCTGAAGAATTCATCATGGATAAACCTAAATATAGGATCCTTTTCCCTATTCATGCCTCTGTTATCCACAAAACCCTATCTACCCCAGATGATTTTTTTCATTTATCCTAGGAGTACAAAGAAGAAAACATCATACAATTGTTCCAAAAGTCTACAGCCGAGAGTAAGGAAACCTTTTTGAAGTCATGTGTAAAGCCTGATAATGAAGTTATAAGTTTACCTTACCCTATTAACCTGGTTTTGTTTAATGATGAAACCCGGTCGTGTATAAATTTAGCCAGTCTATTTTTGGGGTTAGACACTAATGGTTATGTTACAGTGTCACTAGTGAGTCTGTTGTTTATCTTAAGTACTTGCTCAATTGAGTATGGAATTGTAGGTCAGTCTTTCCAGTCCTTTTTATTGAAGATGTTCTTATCACATAATGAAGATAACCTACGGTTTCCTAAGTTGGTAATCACTGATGAAATGACCCATGATTATTGTAAGTTCATGATTTTTTTTATGTAAGAAATATACCGCATTTTATTTAAGGAAATATTGCCCAGGGTATTGCTAGAGAAGAAGGAAAAATTGCAACTTTCCCGTATTAAAAGGATAGGAGACTATTTTCTTTCAGAGTCTGAAACAATTATAAGGTTATATGGATTTGTACACTAGCCTTATATTCTTCCAGCCTTTTTGACAACTAGAATATTATTTTTGGAATGTTTTAGACAAGGTCTTACAGTTGAGGAAGAACACATATTAAACTTCAAGAAGAGTCTAGATATTAAACTAACGTGGGAGGAAGGGCCATATGTTGTCAAAAGCAGAGCATATTAATCTTTTAGAGATTAATATGCTCAGAACAATGGGGTTTTCGTTGAGATGCTATCAACTATGATCCACACCAGGTAATATCTAAAAGAAGACATGAAAACAACAATAATCCTTTTGAACATACTGAAGTAGCTGGACTCAGAGAGGTAGCTAATTGGGAAAATTATCCTAACAAAACACCAGATAATATCAACATGGAACAAGACTCTATCTAATCCATACCTGGAAATAATTCTCCCCCAATGAATCTTTCTAACATAGTTACAGTTGTTGGTAATATTTCATCATTAATAAGTTTTTCAGGAAATTCAAAGAAGAGAGAACATCTAGGTTTCATGGACAATGAAGAAACAGACACTGCTAGTACACCGAAGAAGCAGAAAATTGGACAAGAGGGAAAAATGGTACAGGTGAAGAAGAGCAGTGTGAAAGGTAAATAGAAGCAATAAAAATCCAAAGTAACTGGTCTGGAGCTTCAGGAATATGTATTTGAGGGAGTAACCCCAAATAAGTATACATAAAAAGAGGAGTGGCTGAATACCGACATGGAAGTGGCTGATAAAACCTTTGATGAAACAGTAAAATTATATGAGGGAGTAAGACAATATCCCAATCCAGATGTAACATTAAAAAATATAAGGGATAATGCCAAAGATACCCTGCGTTTGGCCATGACTATTGGTAATAAGGTATCAGAGGTGAATGTGAGCTTAGAGAATATCCCTACCACAGATATGATACACTTTCACAGAGAAATAGGTGATATCATATATACAAGATTGCTTAAATCTACATTACAGGTGTTTAAACTGGATTCCAATAAAAATAAAGCTCAAGACCTCCTACGGAAAGAAAAGGTTGAGAACAAGGCCCTTCAAATCAAAATTAAAAATTTGCAGGAGGAATTATTGAAGGTTGTGGGGCAGGAAAAAAAAGGAGCAGTGGCTCAAATGTTGTTTGATGAAAAAGAGAAAGAATTTCAGGTGCTAAAAAATAAATTGAAAATTCCTTCCACTCAGCTTATTCAGACCTCTTAATTGACAGATTTTGAGAAGGAGAAGGAAGCATTAAACACTGAATTGATTGATTGTAAAGCCAAGATGTTAAAGATCGAACAAAAAGAAAAGCATTGGGAAAGGGATGTTAAGCTTTTGATAGAAAATGAGAAGGACCTAAAAACTAAGCTGACAGCAAGAGAAAAAGAATTACAGTAAAAATGTGAAGAAGTTAAAAATCAATTTACTATTCCTTCTGTAGAAATAGATGCAACCTCTATTTCTAAAGCAATGTCTTAGATAAACATGAAAGATGTAGAACTCACAGAGTTAAAGCAATAGAACAATAATCTAGAAGAGACAATTTTGAAAAGAGAACAAGAGAAGAAGGAAGTAGAGGAAAAATGTCAAGAACTAATGAAGCAAAATACCAAGTTACAAAGCAGGTGGTTGACCAAATGGCCTTGCAAGGGAAGAGACATATGATTTCGGATAAGATTATTCTAGAAGCTAATAAGTTTAGACCATATGTAGATTATATTGCAGATTAGGAGAGTGCTCTGAAAGCAGCCAAACAAAATATTTTGATGGTAAAAAAAGAATTAAATAAGAATCCAATGGAAGTAGCTCAGAATGCTATGAACTTTTTAAGTACCTTATGAGAAGATCAAGTCAGAAGGTTTGATATCTGAGACAGAGTTGTTGTTATCTCTTGGGCTAGAAAAGTGATAGGAAAATACATAATGTCAAATACTGTACAGGATAAAGTTTGTATTATAAGTCATAAAGTCAAAGAAGTGATTAATTTATTTACTCCATTAGTAAGCAGGGGAATTCCTTTCTTTTGGGAGGGAAAAATACCATTATTGTCTCAAAAGGAATATCTGGATAAATTGGTCAATAGCAGGTCAGATCACAGTAAGTTTGAAAATATGCAGCAGGCTCTATCTGGAAGAGTTGTGTTTGATAAATTGGCTGGAGAGTTCGAGTCATTATTTGATTTCAAATTCGCATGTGCCAAGGTGCCTAATTTTTCATATGCAGACAACATGGAACTCATAGTTCTGGCACATGAAATGGTTGTTGCAGATTTGCCTAATCCTGAAAATTGTAGAGTAGTTCAACAATATGGACCAACTAAATATAATTTACAACAATGAAGACATCAAGGAAGACAATGCAAAAGGAGTTTCAGTGAAAGATATATTTTATGATAAAATGTTGTTTTTAAATTCATTAGTTAAGAATTTTTGTTATCTCAGAACTATTTTGTAATAGATAATTGTTTTGACACATGTAATACACAGTTGAAATTGTTAGAGAAATAAGTTTATTGTTCAACTTGAGGAACAATTGTATAAGTATTCATACATTTGAAGAAGTAAGGGTTGGGACCCATGAGATTTTGGAGATTTGTGTATTCAATTATTTCTTTAAATTACTGAGCTGAAAGTTGGCGTCTTTCAGAGATTCATGTGTTATTTCATGTTGCAGTCTGTACTTTCCCTTCTTATGTGAATGTTTTTCTAGTTTTATCTCTACATTACGTTTTCCTTCATGTATGAAATGAGAGTATAACAGTTTGGAATTCATATTTACTATGCTCTAGCTGTTCTTTTCAGATGTCCACAAAACCTTTCTTCTAAAGTTGATACATAATTCATTTTTACAATGCTCTGTGTTAATGCAGGTTTGTTCATGTTCTTCCATTTTCATCAGACAATCAAATTTTGATGATGACTGAGTAGCTTCCTCGCCTCTGTTTAAAACTTCCATGCAAAATCTCTGTTTATCTATATTCATATCTTGACTCCACAGCCCAATGGTCATGTGTTCAGTTTCAACCAATATTACCAATTACAAATAGTTTTGCTTATACATATCCGGCCTTGTTAATATTTTGTGAGAGATATTTCTATTTAAAAGTGGTTTTTGTTGTTACCTGAGAATAGCCTTTACAACCTTGGGTAATTTTCCAGTGATAACAAATTGGCGCCATTACGGGGCAACGAAAGTGCATATCAGCCCTGGGAAGAACGACAAGGATTGCAAAGTTTCAAGAAAGAAATTTCTGTGGGAAAGCAGAAGTTTCCACATTCAAAAGAAGGTTGTACGTTTTCCCTAGCGACTTCACATTCATTTTGAACAGTATTACAGAAGACATCATATCTTTCAGGAGAGCGAAGACAAGAGTTAACCCTAATACTGAGATTTTGCGAAGCGTGGAAAATCCAGAAAGATTGCTTAGAAATAAAAATAAAGAAAAAATAAATATTTTTTAGTTTGGTGCATAATCATCTCAAGATTTTCATAGTATACAAGAATATGAATGGAAAACTAGTGTTGAGAGAGTACTGTTAAAATCAAAATCTGAATATGACCTAAAGAAAGTTGATATTAACTCTAGTAGGTTAGAATCGTATCTTCTTGATTCTTTGTGGCAAAACCTTCAAACTCCAGTAAAACTTTAAAAACTACTTCTATTGTCCAAAAATTTCAGTTTCATACTCCCCAACCTATTCAGAATCCTCCATATTTTCAACTTTTACGACTTGATGCAAATCCACCTAGACCAACGGCTATAGCTAGGTTTGCTCCATTGGACTTACCTGCAGTGTTACATGACCTTCTCTTAAGTTATGTCCAGAGGATTTCATTGTATGATGGAAAAGTAAATGTTACTGGAAAATACCATGTTGGAAAATTTAATGACTTTATAGATTTGGAAGAGGTTGGTTATGAGGATGTCAAGATGAGGTTGTTTGCATAGAGCTTGTCTGGGGAAGCCAAAAAGTGGTATAAAGATTTACCTATTGGGTCTATTTGAAACTTTGCATCCTTCCAAACCACATTTTTTGATAGATGGGACGATAAGCAGATTCCATTACAAGTCCTGTCCCAGTACAATAATCTTAAAAAAGGAGGTTTTGAGTTAGTCCATGAGTATTCCAGTAGGTTCATGAGAGTTTATAATTCAATACCTGCCGATATTAATCCTTCAGCTAGTGTTGATAAACTTCATTATGCAAAATCCTTTGATAATGACTTTGCATTGTTGTTGAGAGAAAGAAAATCAGCCAGCCTTCCTGTTATGTTTACAGATGCCTTGGAAGTAGAAGCCAATATGATGGCATGTGGAAAGATAAAGCAAAGAGTAGATGTTGATAGGAGGAAAGGTACAGAAGAAATTATTCCCTCCACCTCTTATGCTTCTTCATCTAATGATATTAAATTTGAACTGATGCTGAAAACAAGGGAAAAGTTAATGGATAAGATGACTATGGATACTAGGCTAGTGAATCGAGAACAGAATGAACCCCATATCAAAAACCCTAACTTTAGAAGTCCCATTCCTCCTCCACTCCCACATAATAGACAAAGAGACATGAGAAATCCAAGGAACCAAGAAGATCAACAAATAAAACCACCTTTCCCTGAAAATTATGTTGCCGATGATGATGGTGTAGAATCTATTTAAGACCATATTCATCATTTTGGTGATTTAGATTCTGAAATCTTTCTGACTGAGGAGGAACACAGTATGTTTGCACAAGAGGATGATAATAAATATTTTGAAGAGGAGTTGGAACAGTATCAAAAGGGCTATATGCATTCTATAAATGATGTAAAAAATATCGAATTGATAAGTAGAGATGTTATTATGAATAAAGGAAGGTTAAATCCAAATCAGCCTTCCAGTATTCAGATGAATACAGAAAAAAGAAACAAAAAACAAAAGAAACCTGTTGTACATAAAGAGATTTAAAATAGAACGGAGAAAATAAAGGAGTTAAAACAAACAACACCCATGGATGTAGATACAATTTCTTCCATTTTTAATCTACAAAGTGAACTTGCTAATTTGAATATTTCAATTCCTTTTAATGAACTGCTTAAAAATCAGGAGTATAGGGACACAATAACAAAAATGCTCAAAAATCAAGGAGAGGCTCAACCAGTTATTTTGGAAGTGACAAATGACAATCCTACCATTGTTTTGGGGGTCTAATATTGATAATGTGGATAATGAGGAAGTACCACCTTTTTATATGAGCTTAAATGTGCATGACATGGTGTTGCATAATGCCATGTTAGATTCAGGCGCTTCACATAATTTGATGCCTAAAGGAGTGATATAAAGTTTGGGGTTAGAGATTACAAGGCCTTATAAATATTTGTATTCTTTTGATTCCAAAAGGGTGAAATGTTTGGGTTTGATAAGAGACATGGTAGTATCCTCGGCTAAATTACCATCTAAAACTGTGGTCATGGATGTTGTTGTGGCTGATATCCCTCCCAAATTTGGTGTTTTATTGTCAAGATCTTGGACTTCAAAGTTAAAAGGAAGTTTGCAAATGAATATGTCTTATGCTACAATTCCCGTTCTTAATGAAAACAAGAGACTGTACAATGAAAAAATATCACCTTATGTTGTTAGCAGTCGATATCATCCATAATTTCATCATATTTATGTTGTTGATATAGACTTACGGTCATCTATTTTGTTCAATGATGTTTCTCCTTGTGATTCAAAAGTTGTTGTTCCAAGTAAATGTAAAAAGGATAAAAAGTGATAAATGAACAGGAAGCATTGGAAAGAAAGAAAAAGTAAGAAGGGTTGTGGACTATGTATTTTGATGAGTTAGAGGCTAAAGTGGGTGTTGGTGCAGGTGTATACATAATTTCCCCTATTAGAGATTTTTAATCTTTTTCTTACAAGTTGACCTTTGAATGTACTAATAATGCAGTAGAATATGAAGCTTTGTTGCTTGGTTTCCATGCACTAAAGGATTTGGGAGCTAAACAAATCCAAGTTTTTGGAGATTCATAACTTGTGATAAATCAGGTGAATGATAGTTATCAAACTAAGCATCCCAGAATGAGATCTTACAGGAATGAAGTGTGGGATATCTTTGGAAACTATTTCACAGAACACAGTGTCAAAGGGATTCCTAGATGTGATAATACAGTGGCAGATTCTTTGGCAATTGCTGCAGGAAAATTTAAGACTCCTACTGCAGGTAAAAGAAAATACAAGGTTTACATATTGAATAGGCCTTCCATACCAGACAATACCAAGTACTGACAAGATTTTTAAGATGATATGAAAATCAAAAGGTTTTTAGAATTGTCTGGTGAATTTGTAAATATGCAAATAGAAAACGAAAGTGTTCATTCTGAAAATTTTCAAGATGTTGATGAAGATGAAGAAGGAGTTGCTGAAACAAGGAATTTGAAAGGCTCACTAGGAGAAAAATATATAGTCCAATTGAAGAGTAATAATATTCCCAGAGGTTTAATTCCCTTAGAGAATATTTTTGACCAAAATGATGTTGTCAAAGATCCTAAAGTCAAACCTGCTTAAAATGTTGTTGAAGATAAAAATATTGTTACCGAGGAGAATCCCATAATTGTAAAGTTGTCCAAGAAGTTGCTTGTGAAAGAAAAAGATGAGTATGTGAACCTGATGAAAAAATACACTGATGTATTTGCATGGAGTTACGATGACCTCAAAGAGTATGTCACCTCCATTATACAACATACTATTCCAATTAAGCCTCGAGAAAAACCATTTAGGCAGAAACTCAGAAGGATTAATCCAATGTTATTGCCTATTATTGAAAAGGAGATCAAAAAATTATTTAAAGGAAAAATAATTGTGTAGAAATAATAGATCAATGCTATTAGAAATTATGCTAAGAAGAAGCACAGGAAATAGATCTTGCGACTAAGAATTCTCACAAGCAAACACAAGAAAAATAGAGAGAAGTGTTGGAATATATTAAACCCACTCAAAACTTAGGATAAAATAATTAATCATTATTTGATTAATTATTCACCCACTAGCTTAATTAGGTGGCACCTTAAAGTCAATGCATGCCATCTATATCCTAGGAATGAGTTATTTCTGATTCTGGGTTCATCTAGAATTAGTATGCAAGACCTTATAGCAGATTCTGCTTTTTCTGCTTTTTCTGCTTTTTCTGCTTTATCCTGCTTTTCTATGGATAAGATAAAAGCTAGTCAACTAGGAAACTGGGTGCTTTTGTTTCCAACCCATCCTCCATTAGTTTTTCTCCATTTTCTAGGATTAGCATGTTACTTCCATCTCCTTGACAACTCACTCATGCTTTTTCCAACTCGTGAGGTCCTTGATAGATTTAGCAAGTGCTTTATCCACCTATGGGGCTTTGCTATATTTTGGTAAGTCAGCCTTTTTGAGCTTTATGAGTTGTTTCCATACAATTCGACTTCCCCATGAGGGATGTACTATTTATGTACTCTATTATTCATAATTATTCAATGGAAGGATACACACCAATATTCTTCTCTTCATTCATGTGATTCGGTCTCTTTTCTTCTCTCTTATTTTTCTGTGTATGCTTGTGAGAATTCTTAGTAGCAAGATCTATTTCCTGTGCTTCTTTTTAGCATCATTGCACATAGCATTGATCTATTATTTCTACAAGAAGAAAAGAGACTAGATCACATGAATGAAGAGGTGAATATTGGTGTGTATCCTTCCATTGAATAATGATGAATAATAGTGTACATAAATAGCAAATCCCTCATAGGAAAATTGAGTTGTATGGAGACAACTCATAAAGCTCAAAAATGATGACTCACCAAAATATAGCAAACCACCATAGGTGGCTAAACCACTTCCCAAATCTATCAAGGACCTCACGAATTGGAAAAAGCATGAGTGAGTTGTCAAGGAGATGGAAAAAATGTGTTAATCCTAGAAAATGGAGGAAAATTCATGAAGTATGGGTTGGCAACAAAATGACCCAGTTTTCTAGTTTGACTAGCTTTACCTTATCCACAGAAAAGCAGGAAAAGCAGAATAAAGCAGAATCTGCTGTAAATTGTTGTATACTAATTCTAGATGGTCAAAAGGTGGTCAAGATCAACCCAGAATTATAAATAAATCATTCCTAGGATATAGATGGGATGTATTGACTTTAAGGTCCAAGTGGATGCCAACTAATTAAGCTAGTGGGTGAATAATTAATCAAGTAATGATTAATTATGTTATCCTAAGTTTTGAGTGTGTTTAATATATTCCAACACCCCCTATAAGTATGAATTTATGATGGTATGAAAAAAAATATGGATGCATATGGATGCATATAGGGCCTAGCAACAAGTCTATGGTCACCCTTTAACAATTATTATGTCTAGAAAAGTGAGGAAAGAGGCAAAACCACATGGGGAAAATCCTCCCTCAAGATAGGAAAAGGCACAAAATTTGAATAATGTCTTCAACATATATTCATATTCAATTTAATGAGATGAATGAACTGCTTTTGGATGAAGGACTTGCTGAATAAATCATGAACTCCATGATCATGCGCTAGAGTGTAGAACCTGCAAGAAGGAAGAGAAGAGACTCCTTGTATCTCTTCAACTGATGAAGTAGGAGAATTATCTGAATGCTTCTTGCTGCTGTAAAAATATGATCTGCAAACATAATCTGAAATGGAAAAGAGATCTGTGCATACTCCTTCCCAAAGAGTACAAAAATTAAGACAATTTATTTCACACCCAATTCCCTGAATAGCTGCAAAATTGTGATGTGAATCACATGCCAATATTCCAATATGATGTAGCACCTGTATAGATATGATATGAGGCTGATAAAAATATGATATATCAGAAATATTATCATATGGAACAGAAAATACAAAGGCTTCAGTGGCTCCATGA
Source organism: Pseudotsuga menziesii (assembly GCA_001517045.1). Lineage (NCBI taxonomy): Eukaryota > Viridiplantae > Streptophyta > Pinopsida > Pinales > Pinaceae > Pseudotsuga > Pseudotsuga menziesii. The sequence continues at coordinate 185,355 of LPNX010637591.1, read as the reverse complement.
GGATATAGGGCTAGACTAGGAAAATTATGAGCAACTGGGGAAAACTGATAGGTGTAAAAATCTGAATGATGGATGGGCATAAGATTTGAACCATAAGTGTTTAGAAAAAATCTGAACATGTTTAATATAATTAAAAATATGACTAAGGACATGGATAACCATCCATTCAAATATAGGAAAGACTTCAAACCATGTAAGATAAGTAACACTACATAAGAGACCAATGAGGAATCAACTAGTGAACTTGGGATTTGTATAGTCTTAGGATTATTTAGAGGTATGGTAGGTGGTATGGATGGTGGTATGATATGTGTCATGACATGCATATCAGCCTGCAAACAATATTATAAATAATATATACAATCTTGTGAGGAAGAGGTGCTCAAAGACAAGTCAATATCTAGTGAAAAATCACAATTTTTGGGAGATGAATCTAGTAGAATAGGAGAAGGATCATCAAAGAAAGGATCTGATATTTCTGATTCTGATATACTAGAGATTAAATCTATATAATATACATGAGAAAAGGATAGAACTATATCACTCAAAGCATAAGTTATATCACCTTGGAACTACGCAGTATGACATTGTTCTGAGGAATCAGCAGGCTTTTCTAGTTCATCTGGAACTTCGATCTTGTGTTTCTCAAGAAGATGAGACATGATGGAAATATTCTTCTTGAAACACTTCTTCTATGAATGGAAACCCTTGCTGCAATAATAAAACTTGGATTTTCTCCCTTTCTTCTTAACTTTCTTCATTAAATCTTCATAAGAATCTTCATCTTCAATTTCTGACTTTGGCTTCTTCACAATTTGCTTCTCTTTTGATTTGAATTTCTTGATTCCTTGAACCAAGAGAGCATGATCCTTTCCCTTTGAAGAATTAAGGACACCCATATGGATCAATTTATCTTGCTCCTTTGTTAGTGAATCAAGAAAATAATTTAAAGAAGGTATTTTCCACTTAGGAACAACAAACCTAGTAGCATGAAAAGTAGACACAAAAACTGAGTAATCAGGACCCAATTTTGAAAGAATGGAAAGGATTAATTGATCATCTGCTTTCTCAATCCTACATTGCTTTAGAATTAGAACAAGTGAATTGAACTTAGTGAAGAAACCCTCGAGATAATCGAAATTGCTTGGACTCAGTGAGAATAACTCAATCTCCAATTGATGCACTCTTAGCTCATCTTGTACTCCAAAGAGAGACTCTAGTTTAGTCCATACTTGGTTTGGAGTGGTCAAACCATCTAGATGAAAGAGTATATCAAGAGAAATAGAGAGGAAAATAAATCCATAGGCTTCATCCAACCTATTATGCCACTTAGCTTTCTCAATCACAGCATTGGGCTCCTTCTCTAAAGCTAGTGTAACTCTGTATAATCCTCTACTGTGCAATAGAATGGAGATTTTGGCTTTCCATTCGTGGTAGTTGAAGGAAGTAAGAATTGTAGCTGATGAAGAATCCATATTGCTGAATTTATGTGCTCAAGAATAAAATCTCTGCAACCTACAAAACAAACTAGGAGAAAAACATGTAAGCTAGACAAGCTCTTCTTTAGAGAGGGATAGGAGACTGGATGCGCTCCTCAACTCTGTAGAACTTGATCAACCTTGTTGCTTTGATACCATGTAGAGGATTACAAGATTGTTATCCTTGTATCTCTGATACCATTTAGAAATAATAGATCAATGCTACGAGAAATGATGCTAATAAGAAGCACAGGAAATAGATCTTGCTACTAATAATTCTCATAAGCATACACATGAAAAATAGAGAGAAGAAAAGAGACCGAATCACATGAATGAAGAGATGAATATTGGTGTGTATCCTTCCATTGAATAATGATGAATATTAGTGTATATAAATAGTACACCCCTCATATAAAAATCTAGTTGTATGGAGACAACTCATAAAGCTCAAAAAGGTTGACTTACCAAAATATAGCAAACCCCCATAGGTGGCTAAAGCACTTACCAAATATATCAAGGATGTCACGAATTGGAAAAAGCATGTGTGAGTTGTTGAGGAGATGGAAAAAACATGTTAATCCTAGAAAATGGAGGAAAAGTCATGAAGGATGGGTTGGCAACAAAAGGACCCAATTTCCTAGTTTGACTAGCTTTACCTTATCCACAGAAAAGAAGGAAAAGAAGAATAAAGAAGAATCTAATGTAAAGTGTTGTATACTAATTCTAGATGGTCAAAAGGTGGTCAATATCAACCTGGAATTAGAAATAAATCATTCCAAGGATGTCGATGGCATGTATTGACTTTAAGGTGTAAGTGGATGCCAACTAATTAAGCTAGTGGGTGAATAATTAATCAAATAATGATTAATTATGTTATCCTAAGTTCTGAGTGGGCTTAATATATTCCAACAAATTGTAACCCTAAGATTTTCAAAATGGGTTGCTAATTTGGTGCATGTTAGAAAGAAGAATGGTGAAATAAGACTATGTGGATTTCAGAAATTTGAATAAAGTCTCTTTGAAGGACAATTACCCTTTACCAAAGATGGACCATATTTTGCAGAAAGTGGTAGGTTCAGAGAGAATTTCTAGCATGGATGGGTTTCCAGGTTATAATCAAATAAAGGTGCTTCCTGAATATCAGGAAAAAACTACTTTCACTACACCATGGGGTACATTCATGTACACAAAGATGCCTTTTGGATTAATGAATGCAGGAGCCACTTTCCAGCGTGATATGGACATCGCTTTTGTAGATGAAAGAGACAGGTTTGTAGTAATTTATATGGAGGATATTACTGTATATTCCAGGTCCGACAGGGAACATATCAAACATTTGGAAAAGGTCTTCCTTAAATGTAGAAAATATGACATTTCATTAAATCCAAGGAAATCAATTTCATTGGGTAGGTAAATTTTTTGAGGAGATTCATTCCTAGCTTTGCTTAAATATTGATGAACATTACTAATATGCTGAAAAAGGATCATGAAATAAAATGGACAGTGGAGGATAAGAAGTCTTTCAAGAATATAAAGAAAGCTATTTTAGAAGCTCCTGTGCTGGTAAGTCCATATTTTGATAAATATTTTTTAGTATTCTCATATGCTTCAAAGCATACTGTTGCAGCTATACTATTACAAAAGCATGATCAAGGTGAAGAACAACCTATAGCATTTTTTAGTAAGATGTTAAGAGATGGAGAGTTAAAATATGATATTATGGAAAAACAAGCATTTTCTTTGATTAAGGCCCTAAAATATTTCAGAATTTACATTCTCCATTCACATGTAGTCTCATATGTTCCCAACAGTGTGGTAAAGAGCATACTTACACAACCAGATCCGGAGGGGAGAAGAGCGAAATGGATTACAGTGCTTTTGGAATATGACATTGAAATTTAGCCTACAAGTTGATTAAGGGACATGGATTAGCTAAAATGATGATAGAATCCAATTGTGATTCTTTGCAGGTAAATTTTCAGACAGGTCAATTAAATCGGTTGGACACAGAAGTACAAGTGATGCCTAATTTTTCTATTTCTCCATGGTATGAAGATATTGTTTATGTGTTCCAAAATTTACAACCTCCTACAGGGTTAAGTAAAAATAGAGCAAGGTCTGTGAAGCTGAAGGCTGCAAAATTATGTATTCTAAATCAATATCTATATTAGAAGGATCTTGGTGGAGTGTTACCGAATTGTCTTCTAGAGAATGAAGCTCAGCAAATATCAAAATATTTTCATGAAGGTGATTGTGGAGGACATCATTCATGGAAAGTAACTACAAATAAAATTTTGAGAGAAGGATTATATTGGCCTTCATTATTTTCAGATGTGTATAAAGAAACCATCAAGTGTCATCAGTGCCAGATTTTTGTTGGAAAGAGGAAAGTGGTTCCAATCCCTTTCAATCCCATTTTAGTAGAAGCACCTTTTCAACAATGGGGGTTGGATTTTATTGGAGAAATAAATTCAAACTCCTCGGGATAGAATAAGTGGATCTTAACAACAACTGATTATTTTACAAAGTGGATTGAAGAAATACCTACTAGAAGAGCTACATATGTAGTGATAATAGATTTTCTAGAGAATAATATTTTGGAAAGATTTGGTTGTCCTAAGAGGGTTGTAACAGATAATGCAGCTGCTTTTAAGTCCAGGAAGATGATAAATTTCTGTCATAAGTATCATATAAGTTTGAATCATTCTACTGCATATTATCCCCAGGGTAATGGAGTGGAAAAATCCTCTAACAAAATCTTGGTGAGGATAATTAAGAATTTGTTGGAAGATAATAAAATAGCCTGGAATACAAAGCTGAAATATGCTTTGTGGGTTGAGAGAAACATCCCAAAGAGAGCTATTAGAATGTCACCATTCCAATTGGTGTATGGAGCTGAAGTGGTTTTTCCAGCATCTCTAGGAGTACCAGTTATGAATTTGTTGGGATCAACAGGATGAACCTAATCATATGAAAAGGAGAATAAACCAAATTATCGAGCTAAGTGAACTGAGGGATAAAATATATGATAAGGTACAGATACATCAAGAAAAAATGAAACTACATTTGAATGAATGGTAAAAGACACTTTCCAAAGTGATGATTTGGTGTTAAAATGGGATGCTCAACATGAAGACAAACGAAAGCATGTTAAATTTGATCATTTGTGAGTAGGTCCATACATTATTGCAGCACACAGGGGTAATAATGCTTTTATTCTATAGTATCAGGATGGGTCTCAGTATGAAGGAGGTCCAGTTAATGGGATATTTCTGAAGCGATATTTGGAATAAGGGGAAAGGAAATTTCATGTATTATAGTGTAAATACTTCTTTACTTTAAATCAGAATAGACAGTGAGCTAGAAAATTTGAATCCTACAGAGAAGGCCCTAAGATTGGAAGGGGTAGCCATGTTTTAGTTTTTAGTTTTCTTCCAGAAGGACAAAAATAAATAAAAAATAGATTGACAATGGATTTGGCAATTGGTCTACGGGGTTTTTTGATACCTTGCAGGGAGGATAGTATCCCTAGTGGAGCCAGTTGTTAGCACTATATTTGAAATTGTGGATTGTTTAATTGAAGGGTTTGGAAATAATCATATTTGAAAATTTTGTGGAAGCGCTCTTTAGATTAATGGGTTAGCATGATCTTTCATCATGGGTCGTAGGATGAAGAAAGATATTTGATCTACGGTGGTAGATTGTTCTCCTGTTTGAAACATGGGGGAGAAATTGAAATGTTCTCATCAGCGAAATGGAGGTAAGAGGTGTCAAATATCGACGACTTAGATAAAAGAGGTTGTATATCAGTGGTGGAAAGGAATTTCGTAGATCGGAGATGCAAGAAAAAGCCAAGTTTTTGAATTTGTGGAATTGGTTAACTGGTGGAAATATTAGATAGATGAGATGTAAGCAGAGATAGATCTACGATTGGAAACAATTCCACATATTGAACTAGCGTGGAGAAATTCCAAATTGAAATCCATGGAAAGTGGTAAGGGCCATGTTGGTCAATGGTTGTAATAGTGGTCGGGTTATGATCGACGGATAAGGTGCATTCCGCAAATGGAAGCTTATTGATTGATCAGGTTTGAAATGATTAATGGAATGTTAAATATTTTCACATTTTGATGGTTCTAATGAAGGTAGATTGTAGATCAATGGTTGATATTGATTCCACCGAATCAAGTTGTGCAGGGTGATAATGTTGAGTCTTGGTATTGAGATCTTGCACATGAATGGCTTAGATTTCAAAGAAGAAAAAATCTACGGTATAAATTATAGGAGATGTGCAATGGTTATGAAACATAAACAATTATAAGAAGCACCTACATGGAGGTCAATGGTTTATCCTGACTGTGCGCAAAGTGCCAACGTGGACGAGTCTGAACACTGTGCTAATTAACAAGGTAGGAATCCTAAAACTTTCCAAGTATTTCTAAAAATGGATGAAATAGAAGTGGTGGAAGTGGAAGATAGTGAAGAGTTAGGGGTTTCCTGTCAGAAGGTTGAGAAAATCTTCGAAGGAAAAAATGTTGAAGTTTCTGATACCATTGTACTGAATGAAACAATTGAGATGGCTAAAAATAAATTGAAAATTCTTAAGGAACATGGTAGTGACACCCATGGTGTTTTTAGGTCTTTCTTTTATTTTTTCTCTGTTGAACAGACCCCCAATTGCCCTGAATTTGTCGAGTGGTGTGCAAATAATTATTTCGCAACTGAAGAAGTTGTCATGGATAAACCTAAGTCTTAGATCCTTTTCCATATTCATTCCTCTATTATCCACAAAAACCCTATCTGTCTCAGATGATTTTGTTCATTTATCCCAGGAGTACAAAGAATAAAACATCATACAATTCTTCCAAAATTCTGCAGCCGAGAGTAAGGAAACCATTTTGAAGTCGTGCTTAAAGCTTGATAATGAATTTATAAGTTTATTTTACCCTATTGACTTGGTTTTGTTTAATGAAGAAACCCAGTCGTGTATAACTTTAGCCAGTCGGTTTTTGGGGTTAGACACTAATGGTTATTTTACAGAATCACTGTTGAGTATGTTGTTTATCTTAAGTGCTTGCCCAATTGAGTCTAAAATTCCAGGTCATTCTTTCTAGTCTTGTTTCCTTAAGTTTGATTTGTTCCTAGCTGAGAACATTCGTTCTCAATTAGTCAACTTCCACAGTACCAGAGTTTTCAAATTCCAACCCTTTTTGCTGAAGATGTTCTTATCATATAATGAAGATAACCTAAAGTTTCATAAGTTGGTAATCACTGATGAAATGACCCAGGATTATTGCAAGTTCATGAATTGTTTGATGGAAGAAATACACCGCATTTTCTTTCAAGAAATATTTCCCAAGGTATTTCCAGAGATGAAGGAAACATTGTAACTTCCCCCTAGTAAAAGGATAGGAGACTGGTTTCTTTCAAAGTATAAAACAATTATTAGGTTATATGGATTTGTGCACCAGCCTTATATTCTTCCATACTTTCTGACAACTAGAATATTTTATTTGGAACTTTTTAGACAAAGTCTTACAGTTGAGGAAGAACACATCGTAAACTTCAGGAAGAGTCTAGATATTAAATTTCCCTAGGAGGAAGGGCCATATGTTGTCAAAAGTAGAGTTTCTCTACCAATAATTGATAATCTGCTCAGGATCATGGGGTTTTCTTTGGGAGCTACTATCAACTATGTTCCACACCAGGTAATCTCTAAAAGAAGACATGCAAACAACAATAAGCATTTTGAACATACTGAAGTAGTTGGAATCAGAGAGGTAGCTAATTGGGAAGATTATCCTAACAAAACCCTAGATAATATCAGTATGGAACAAGACTCTGACTCATCCGTACCTGGAAATAATTCTCCCCCAATGGATCTTTCTAACATAGTTGTAGTTGTCGGTAATATTTCATCATTAATAATTTTCTCAGGAAATTCAAAGAAGAGAGAACATCCAGGTTTCATGGACACCTTAGAAACAAACACTGCTAGTACACCAAAGAAGCACAAAATTGGACAAGAGGTACAAATGCTACAGGTGAAGAAGAGCAGTGTGAAAGGTAAATAGAAGCAAGAAAAATCCAAAGTAACTGGTCTAGAGCTTCAGGAATATGTATTTGATGGAGTAACCCCAAATACGTATACATCAAAAGAGGAGTGGTTGAATACCTACAGGGAAGTGGCTAATAAAACCTTTGATGAAACAGTAAAATTATACGAGGAAGTGAGACAATTGCCAAAGCCAAATGTAACTTTAAAAACTGTAAGGGATCATGCCAAAGAGACCCTGAGTTTGGCCATGACTGTTGGTAATAAGGTACCAGAGGTGAATGTGAACTTAGAGAATATCCCTACCACAGATATGATACACTTTCACAGAGAAATAGGTGATATCATATATACAAGATTGCTTAGATATACATTACAAGTGTCTAAACTGGAGTCCAATAAAAAGAATACCCATGACCTCCTACAGAAAGAAAAGGTTGAGAACAAGGCCCTTCGAATCAAAATTAAAAACTTGTAGGAGGAATTATTGAAGCTTGAGGGGTAGTTAGACAAAGTAGCAGTGGCTCAAAAGTTGTTTGATGAAAAAGAGAAAGAAGTTCAGGTGCTAAAAAAGAAATTGAAATTTCCTTCCATTCAGCTTATTCGGACCTCTGACTTGATAGATTTTGAGAAGGAGAAGAAAGCATTAAACATTGAATTGATTGATTGTAAAGCCAAGCTGTTAAAGCTAGAAGAAAAAGAAAATCATTGGGAAAGGGATGCTAAGCTTCTAATAGAAAATGAGAAGGATATAAAAACTAAGCTCACAGTAAGAGAAAAAGAATTATAGGAAAAACATGAAGAAGTTAAAAATCAATTTACTATTCCTTATGTATAAATAGATGCAACCTCTATTTCTAAAGCAATGTCTCAGGTAAACCTGAAAGATGTAGAACTCACAGAGTTAAAGCAACAGAATAAGAATCTAGAAGAGACAATTTTGAAAAGAGAACAAGAGAAGAAGGAAGTAGAGGAAAAATGTTAAGAACTAATGAATCAGAATACCAAGTTAACAAAGCAGGTGGTTGGCCAAATGGCCTTGCAAGGGGCCAGACATATGATTTGGGATAAGATTATTCTAGAAGCTAATAAGTTTAGACCATATGTAGATTATATTGCAAATCAGGAGAGTTCTCTGAAAGCAACCAAACAGAATATTTTGATAGTAAAACAATAATTAAATAAGAAGCCAATGGAAGTAGCTCAGAATGCTATCAACTTTTTAAGTACCTTATCAGAAGATCAAGTCAGAAGGTTTGATATCCGAGGTAGATTTTTTGTTATCTCTTGGGCTAGAAAAGTGATTGGAAAATACATAATGTTGGATACTGTACAGGCTAAAGTTGATATTATAAGTCATAAAGTCAAAGAAGTGATTAGTCTATTTACTCCATTGGTAAGCAATGGAATTCCTTTCTTTAGGGAGAAAAAGGACCATTATTGTCTCAAAAGGAATATATGGATAAATTGGTCAATTGCAGGTCAGATCACAGTAAGTTTGAAGATATGCAGCAGGCTCTGTCTGGAAGAGTCGTGTTTGATCAGTTGGCTGGAGAGTTCGAGTCATTATTTTATTTTAATGTCGCATGTGCCAAGGTGCCTAATTTTTCATATGCAGACAACATGGAACTCAGAGTTTTGGCACATGAAATCGTTGTTCCAGATTTTCCTAATCCTGAACATTGGAGAGCGGTTCAACAATATGGATCAACTAAATATAAGTTAAAACCATGAAGACATCAAGGAAGACAACGCAAAAGATGTTTCAGTGAAAGATATAAAATTTTCTTTTTAAATTCATTAGTTAATAAGTTTTGTTATCTCATAACTATTTTGTAATAGATAATTGTTTTGACACATGTAATACACGGTTGAAACCGTTAGACAGTTAAGTTTATTGTTAATCTCGAGGAGAAATTGTATAAGTATTCATACATTTGATGAAGTAAGGATTGGGACCTGTGAGATTTTGGAGATTTGTGTCTTCAAGTATTTCTTTAAGTTACAGAGCTGAAAGTTGGCGTCTTTTAGAGATTCATGTGTTATTTCATGTTGTAGTCTGTACTTTCCCTTCTGATGTGATTTTTTTTCCAATTTTATCTCTCTATTATGTTTTCCTTCATGTCTGAAATGAGAGTATAACAATTTGGAATTCATATGCTCTAGTTGTTCTTTTTAGATGTACACCAAACCTTTCTTCTAAAGTTGATACATAATTCATTTTTACAATGCTCTATGTTAATGGTTTGTTCATGTTCTTCCTTTTTCATCAGACAATCAAATTTTGACTGTGACTGAGTAGCTACCTAGTCTCTGTTTAAATATTCCATGCGAAAGCTCTATTTATCTATATTCATATCTTGACTCCATAGCCCAATGGTCATGTGTTCAGTTTCAACCAATATTACCAATTACAAACAGTTTTTCTTATACACATCTGGTCTTGTTAATATTTTGTGAGAGATCCCTCTCGGAAGAGAAAAGAGCCAGTTTTCTCTTTAAAACTAATTTTTGCTGTTACCTAGGAATATCCTTTACAACCTTGGGTAATTTTCTAGTGATAACAAATTGGCGTCGTTGCCGGGGAAGGAAAGTGCATATCAGCCATGGGAAGAATGATAAGGATTGGAAAGTTTCAAGAAATAAATTGTTGTGGGAAAGCAGAAGTTTGCACATTCAAAAGAAGGTTGTACATTTTCCTTGGAGACTTCACATTCATTTTGAACAGTATTACAGAAGACATCCTCGCTTTCAGGATATCGAATACAAGAGGTAACCCTAATACTAAGATTTTGCAAAGCGTGGAAAATCCAGAAAGATTTCTTAGAAATAAAAATAAAGAAAAAATAAATAGTTCTTAGTTTGGTGCATCATCATGTCAATATTTTCATAGTATACAAGAATATGAATGGAAAACTAGTGTTGAGAGATTACTGTTAAAATCAAAATCTGAATCTGACCTAAAGAAAGTTGATATTAACCTTAGTAGGTTAGAATCATATCTTCTCAATTCTTTGTGGAAAAACCTTCAAATTCCACTAAAAACTTAAAAAAACTACTTCTATTGTCCAAAACTTTCAGTTTCATACTCCCCAACCTATTCAGAATCCTCCATCTTTTCAACCTTTACCACTTGCTCCAAATCCACCTAGACCAATGGTTGCAGCTATGTTTGCTCCATTTTCCTTACCTGTGGTGTTATATGACCTTCCCTTAAATTATGCCCAGAGGATTTCATTATATGATGGAGAAGGAAATGTTACTACAAAATACCATGTTGGAAAATTTGATGACTTTATAGATTTGGAAGAGATTGATTATGAGGATGTCAAGATGAGGTTGTTTGCACAGAGCTTGTTTGGGGTAGCCAAAAAGTGGTATAAATATTTACCTTCTGGGTCTACTCGAAACTTTGCAGCCTTCCAAACTGCATTTTTGGATAGATGGGACAATAAGAAGAGTCCATTACAAGTCCTCTCCCATTACAATAACCTTAGAAAAGTTGGTTTTGAGTCAGTCCATGAGTTTTCCAGTAGGTTCATGAGATTCTATAATTCAATACGTGCTGATATTAAGCCTTCAGATGGTGCTGCTAAACTTCATGATGCAGAAGCCTTTGATAATGACTTTGCATTGTTGTTGAGAGAAAGAAAATCAGCTAGTCTTCTTTTATGTTTACAAATACCTTGGAAGTAGAATCCAATATGACAGTATGTGGAAAGATAAAATAAAGAGTAGATGTTGATAGGAGGAAAGGTAGAGAATAAATTATGCCCTCCACCTCTTATGCTTCTTCGTCTAATGATATCAAATTTGAAATGATGCTAAAAACAATGGAAAAGTTAATGGATAAGTTGAATATGGATACTAGGCTAGTGAATCGAGAACAAAATGAACCCTAGATCAGAAACCCTAACTTTAGAAGACCCATTCCTCCTCCACTCCCACAGAATAGACAAAGAGACATGAGAAATCCAAGGAACCAAGAAGCTCAACAAATAAAACCACCTCTCCCTGAAAATTATGTTGCTCATGATGATGGTGAAAAATCTATTGAAGACCATATTCATCATTTTGGTGATTTATATTATGAAATCTATCTGACTGAGGAGGAACACAATATGCTTGCATGAGAGGATGATAATAAATATTTTGAAGAGAAGTTGGAACAATATCAGAAGGAGTATATGCATGCTATAGATGATGTAAAAAAGATCAAATTGACAAGTACAGATGTTATTATAAATAAAGGAAGGTTAAATCCAAATCATCCTTCCAATAGGAAGATGAATAAAGAAAAAAGAAACGAAAAACAAAAGGAACATGTTGTACATAAAGAGATTGAAAATAGAATGGAGAAAATAATGGAGTTAAAACAAACAACACCCATGGACGTAGATAAAATTTCTTCTATTTTTAATCTACAAATTGAACTTGATAAGAAGAATATTTCAATTCCTTTTAATGAACTGCTCAGAAATCAGGAGTATAGGGACACAATAACAAAAATGGTCAGAAATCAGGGAGAGACTCAGCCAGATATTTTGGAACTGATAGATGGCAATCCTACCTTTTTTTGGGGGTCTGAGATTGCTAATGTGGATAAAAGGGAAATACCACCTTTTTATATGAGCTTAAATGTGCATGACATGGTGTTGCATAATGCCATGTTAGATTCAGGTGCTTCACATAATTTGATGCCTAAAGGAGTGGTAGAAAGTTTGGGGTTAGATATTACAAGGACTTATAAAGATTTGTATTCTTTTGATTCCAAAAGGGTAAAATGTTTGGGATTGATAAAAGACATGGTAGTATCCTTGGCTAAATTACCATCTAAAAATGTGATCATGGATGTTTTTGTGGCTGATATCCATCCCAAATTTGGTGTTTTGTTGTCAATATCTTGGACTTCAAAGTTAAAAGGAAGTTTGCAAATGGATATTTCTTATGCTACAATTCTTGTTCTTAATGAAAACAAGAGATTGTACAGTGAAAAAATATAACCTTATGTTGTTAGCAGTCGATATCAGTGAGGATTTCATCATATCTATGTTGTTGATACAGTCTTAGGGTCATCTATTTTCTTCAATGATGTTTTTCCTTGTGATTCAAAAGTTGTTGTGCCAAGTAAATGTAAAAAGGATAAAAAAGTGATCAATGAACAGGAAGCATTGGAAAGAAATAAAAAGGAAGAAGGGTTGTGGACTATGTATTTTGATGGGTCAGTGGCTAAAGTGGGTGCTGGTGCATGTGTATACATAATTTCCCCTATTAGATATTTTAAAGCTTTTTCTTACAAGTTGACCTTTGAATCTACTAATAATGTAGCATAATATGAAGCTTTGTTGTTGGGTTTGCATGCACTAAAGGATTTGGGAGCTAAACGAGTCCAAGTTTTTGGAGATTCAGAACTTCTGATAAATTAGGTGAATGATAGTTATCAAACTAAGCATCCCAGAATGAGAGCTTACAGGAATGAAGTGTGGGATATGTTTGGAAACTATTTCATAGAACACAGTGTCAAAGTGATTCCTAGATATGATAATACAGTGGTAGATTCTTTGGCAGTTGCTGCTGGAAAATTTAAGACTCCTAGTGTAGGTAAAAGAAAATACAAGGTTGACATTGTGAACGGGCCTTCCATACCAGACAATACCAAGTACTGACAATTTTTTGAAGATGATATGCAAATCAAAAGGTTTTTAGAATTGTCTGATGAATTTGTAAATACGCAAATAGAAAATGAAAGTGTTGATTCTAAAAATTCTTAAGATGTTGATGAAGATGAAAAAGGACTTGCTGAAACATAGAACTTGAAAGGCTCACTAGGAGGAAAAGATATAGTCCAATTGAAGAGTAATCATATTTCCAGAGGTTTAATTCCCTTAGAGAAGTTTTTTTACCAAAATAATGTTGTCAGAGATCCTAAAGTCAAACCTACTGAAAACGTTGTTGAAGATAAAAATATTGATATCGAGGAGAATCCCAGAATTGTAAAGTTGTCCAAGAAGTTGCTTGCGAAAGAAAAACATGAGTATGTGTACTTGATGAAAAAATGCACTGATGTATTTTAATGGATTTATGATGACCTCAAAGAGTATGACACCTCCATTATACAACATATTATTCCAATTAAACCTGGAGAAAAACCATTTAGGAAGAAACTCAAAAGGATTAATCCAATGTTATTGCATATTATTGAAAAGGAGATCAAAAAATTATTTGATGCAAAAAAAATTGTAACCCTGAGATTTTCAAAATGGGTGGATAATTTGGTGCCTGTTAGAAAGAAGAATGGTGAAATAAGACTGTGTGTGAATTTAAAAAATTCGAATAAAGTCTCTTTGAAGGACAATTACCCTTTACCAAAGATGGACCAAATTTTGCAGAAAGTGGTAGGTTTAGAAAGAATTTCTACCATGGATGGGTTTTCAGGTTCTAATCAAATAAAGGTACTTCCTGAAGATTAGGAGAAAACTCCTTTCACTACACCATGGGGCACATTCATGTATGCAAATATGCCTTTTGGATTAATGAATGCAAGAGCCACTTTCCAACTTGCTATGGACATCGCTTTTGCAAATGAAAGAGATAGGTTTGTAGTAATTTATATGGATGATATTACTATATATTCTAGGTATGGAAGGGAACATATCAAACATTTGGAAAAGGTATTCCTTAAATGTAGAAAATATGACATTTCATTAAATCCAAGGAAATCAAAATTTTCTCTTAAAGAAGGAAAACTTTTGGGCCATATTATTTCCAAAGAAGGTATAAGGATTGATCTAGATAGGGTGAGTGAAATTTTGAAGGTGGAGGAACCAAGAAGTAAGAAAGAAGTACAGTCATTCATTGGGAAGATAAATTTCTTAAGGATATTCATTCCTAGCTTTGCTGAAATATTGATGAACATTACTAATATGCTGAAAAAGGATCATGAAATAAAATGGATAGTGGAGGCTAAGAAGTCTTTCAAGAATATAAAGCAAGCTATTTCAGAAGCTCCTGTGCTGGTAAGTCCAGATTTGATAAATACTTTTTAGTATTCTCATATGCTTCAGATCATACTAGTGGAAAAGAATGATCAAGGTGAAGAACATCCTATAGCATTTTTAGTAAGATGTTAAGAGATGGAGAGTTAAAATATGATATCATGGAAAAAAAAGCATATGCTTTGATTAGGGCCCTAAAAGATTTCAAAATTTACATTCTCCATTCACATGTAGTCGCATATGTTCCCAATAGTGTGGTAAAGAGCATACTTACACAACCATATTCGGAGGGGAGAAGAGAGAAATGGATTGTAGTGATTTTGGAATATGAAATTGAAGTTAAGCTACAAAGTTGATTAAGGGACAGGGAATGGCTAAAATGATGGCAAACTCCAATTGTGATTCTCTGCAGCTAAATTTTCTGACAGGTCAATTAAATCAGTTGGACACAGAAGTACAGGTGATGCCTTATTTTTCTATTTCTCCATGGTATGCTGATATTATTTATGTGTTGCAAAATTTACAACCTCCTACAGGGTTAAGTAAAACAAGAGCAAAGTCTATGAAGCTGAAGGTTGCAAAATTTTGTATTTTAAATCAATATCTTTATTGGAAGGATCCTGGTGGAGTGTTACTGAACTGTCTTCTAGAGAATGAACATCAGCAAATAGAAAAATATTTTCATGAAGGTGATTGTGGAGGACATCATTTATGGAAAGTAACTACAAATAAAATTTTGAGAGAAGGATTCTATTTCCCTTCATTATTTTCAGATGTGTATGAAGAAACCACCAAATGTCATCAGTGTCAAATTTTTTATGGAAAGAGGAAAGTGGTTCCACTCCATATTAATCCCATATTAGTATAAGCATATTTTCAACAATGTGGGTTGGATTTCATTGGGGAAATAAATCTGAATTCCTCAGGACAACATAAGTGGATCTTAACAGCAACTGGTTATTTTACAAAGTGGATTGAAGCAATACCTACTAGAAGAGCTACATATGCAGTGATAATAGATTTTCTGGAGAATAATATTTTGGAAAGATTTGGTTGTCCTAAGAGGATTGTAACAGATAATGTAGCTTCTTTTAAGTCCAGGAAGATGATAAATTTTTGTCATAAGTATCATATAAGTTTGAATCATTCTACTGCATATTATCCACAAGGTAATGGACTGATAGAATCCTCTAAAAAAATATTGGTGAGGATAATTAAGAAGTTGTTGGAAGATAATAAAATAGCATGGCATACAAAGCTGAAATATTCTTTGTGGGCTGACAGAATCAACACAAAGAGAGCTATTGGAATGTCACCATTCCAATTGGTGTATGGAGCTGAAGTGGTTTTTCCAGCATCTCAAGGAGTACCAGTTATGAAGTTGTTGCAGGAGTAACAAGATGAACCTAATCATATAAAAAGGAGAATAAACCAAATTATCGAGCTAAGTGAACTGAGAGATAAAATTTTTGATAAGGTACAGATACATCAAGAGAAAAAGAAGAATACATTTGACAGAAAGGTAAAAGAGGACACTTTCCAGAGTAATGATTTGGTGTTAAAATGGGATGCTCAACATGAAGACAAAGGAAAGCATGGTAAATTTGATCATTTGTGGGTAGGTCCATACATTATTGCAGCACAGAGGGGTAATAATGCTTTTATTCTACAGTATCAAGATGGGTCTCAGTATGAAGGAGGTCCAGTTAATGGGAGATTTATGAAGAATTATTTGGAATAAGTGGAAATGAAATTTCATGTATTATCATGTAAATACTTCTTTTCTTGCAATCAGTACAGATGATGAGATAGAAAATTTGAAGCCCGCAGAGAAGGCCCTAAGATTGGAACGGGTAGCCATATTTTAGTTTTTAGTTTTCTTCCAAAGGACAAAAAAAAAAAAAAAGATTGGAAATGGATTTGGCAACTGGTCAATGGGATTTTTTGATACCTCACAGGGAGGATAGCATCCCTAGTGGAGCTAGCTATTAGCACTATATTTGAAATTATGGATTGTTTAATTGAAGTGTTTGGAAATGATCATATTTGAAAAATTTGTGGAAGAGCTCTTTAGATTAATGGGTTAGCATGATATTTCATCATGGTTCATAGGATGAAGAAAGAGATTTGATCTACAGTGGTGGATTGTTTCGCTGTTTGAAACATGAGGGAGAAATTTGTTAGATTTTTATTATTTAAGCAATATGATCTTAGGATCTTATCTGAGAGAATAACATGCACAACAATAAATCACAAGAGACAATAGACAAAAATATTTTCCTCGGGGAAACCATAAAGGAGAAAGCCCTGCAACTTCCTCAGAGATAGAATGAGCACCAATGGTATCAGTAAAAACCAAAGACAAAAAGATGATCTCCAATAGTTGTTCTCTCTCTCACTTGAGCGAGCTTCTCCTCTCTCACCTATGCACTATAGCTAGGTGAGTGTGTGTTTCAAATAGAGAGTCTCACTCTCTATTTATACTAGTTTACGACTTGACAATCACTTACCAGGGCCAACTTCTCTATGAGAATATAATAAACCTAATGCCCCACAACTTGGGGGATTTTTCCCCCTGATCAATAAGGAGGGTTAACCTCTATGACTTTTGTTGATGTATTTGTAACTTTGGAATGTATTCACTTGTATATCTTATGTATTGTACCCTGATGTTTATTCTAGGAAGTCCCTATAATGTAATTGAGTCATGTCATGCCCCGATGTTTCGATCAGGAGATTCAATAATGTAAACAAGTCATGTAAAGTCATTTAGGTTAACCCTCCATTCTAAGTTAGGGCAATAGTCCCCACAATTGAGTCAAGTTTAACCCTCCTTGTTGATCGGAGGGCAAAGTCCCCATAGTTGTGGGGCCCTAGGGTTATTAGACTCTCATAGAGATGTCGGCCCTTGTAAGTAATTGTTAAGTGGGGCTGACTTGTTGGAGTGGAAATTAAGTGAAAGAAAGAATATAAATAGAGAGTGAGCCTCTCTATTTATCACACACACACTCACTCACTGGGGCGCATGAGTGAGAGAGGAGAATCTCTCTCAAGTTGGAGAGAGAGAACAAGTTGTTGGAGATCATCTTTATGTTTTTGGGTTTTACTGTTGCCATTGGTGCTCATTCTATCTCTGAGGAAGTTGCAGGGTTTTCTCCTTTATGGTTTCCCCAAGGAAAATTCTTTGTGTCTCTTGTCTCTTGTCTCTTGTTTTTATTGTTGTGCATGTTATTCTCTTAGATAAGATCCTAAGATCATATTGCTTAAATGATAAAAATCTAACATGGTATCAGAGCTAACCTGAGAAGAAGACACTGTGCAGTTGCAGAGTCTAGGGATTCTTACTTTTTGGGTCTCTATCCAAAATCCATCAACAAAAGTATTCTAGGATAACTCTCGATTGAAGGGCGCATCTTTTTGTCCAAGCAGAATTTGATTTTGGGCGTTTTCATTTTTTGGTGCGGGAAATTAGGGCTTCTTATAGAAGAGGAATTTTTGAGTGAACCCGACATAGGATTACTCCCCTCATCAAAATTGAATTCTAGAGACCTAGTTCAATATTTTTGGTTGGGTGAAACTCTGAGAAAGTCAAACCCTAGTTTGACCTCGGGCTTGAAAAAACCCTAAAATATTGAAACAGATATTTTTGGTAGAGTCACTATATCTCAAGAATGGAGATGTATCAAGTGCCAAAACTTTCACAAGTCGAATATAAATTCCTAATGTACAATGTATCCAATTTTTAGCCTCTGATTCACTATATTCTAGGAGATATGATTCCTCCAAGTTAGGGTTCTAGCCTCTCCCAGGATTCCTCCCCAAACAGGACATTTGGGGAGAATTGCTATATATCAGGCTACGATGGTCCAAATGAAATTTATAAATCCGTTACATAAAGGCCATGGACTGTACATTTTGTGTTAAAAGGTTCAGACCCCAAAGATGAAACAGTGACATGTGGCAGTCCGTACAACTTTGATATGCTGAACAATCCTGAAATAGGTCACCTAGGGAAAACGCTCATAAGTCCCAATTGGTGAAACCAATTCTGAAAAAACCTATGGTGGTGGAACAAGGACAGACGAGGTTACCTTAGTGTGAAATTTTAGAAACATAGGAGCCATAAATTCAGAGATACCATAGAAACAATATCAGGAATTTTTGCAGAAGAAATTGGTAAACTAGGGCTTCCTATTCCGGGAGCTTCCCTCCACTGTTTTCAGAAAATGATTACATTGGATAGCTCATATTGAAGAGGTATATCTTTCTATACAAATAGATCTGAAAGATTCCAAGTTTTGAAAATTAGGGTTTCTTTGACAAACCCTAGATCAGCCAGCTCTGGAACCAGGACGAACACCTCAAATTGGTAAGATCTAATCTTTTGCTATTTACATTTGGCATTCTTATTTCAAAATGTCTAATCACACCAAATTGATGACAAGATTGGTGAAACTGAAAACTTCCAAACATGGAAGTATTGGATCTCACTTGTTCTTGAAGAAAATGAATTGGACACCTACATAAGTAGAGAGGTTCCAATTCCAGAGGGAGATGAGGCTAAAAGCCTTACACAAAAAGAACTTGGTCAAGGCCAAGAAGATCATTGCTAATTCAATCACGGATCACCTTATACCACAATTGTCTTCCCCAAAGACACTGAAAGAGATGTTTGATTCCTTGATCAAGCTATTTGAAGGAAAGAACATAAATTGGAAGATGACTTTGAGAAAACAGTTGAAGAATGTGAAAGATACAGAATGCAAAGACCATATAGTCATACTTTACAAGGGTCTCTCAAATCAAAGAACAACTTGAAGTGGTAGAAGAAGAAGTGGAGAATGTATAATTTGTGATAATGGCCTCCCATGATCATGGGATTCATTCATTCAAGGAATGTACGCTAGAAGGAAGTGATTACTTTCAGCATACTCTAGGAAGAAGAAGAAGCTTGACTTATAATAAGAGAAGAGAAGATGGGAGCAACTGAAGATCAAGCTCTCACGATACAAAGAAAATCCCTCAAGCGATGAGGAATATGAAGGACTCAACTCTTGAAGAACCTCTTATCCATTTGGATAAGAAATGATGCTGTTATGAATTAAGAAGATGATGAAGCTGAAAGAAGGAGTCCAGCCATGAAACAAATAAAGATAAGTATTCAATTGTCATTTCATGATATTGTTTTGTTATGCATTTTTTTATATTTAGTTGATGTATTCTACATGATAGAATGTTTGCATTAATGACATTATACTACTAATATGCATGTGATGGGTAAGTAGCTCATGGTGCTATACAATTCTCCATTGCTACTTATCTAGAATGAAACCTCTTTGCTGACATATTGGATTAGTGCACAATCTCAATGTTGTCCTGGTAGAGATGAAAGGCATCTAGAAAGTTTTTGTGAGATATGGATGAATGTGATATTGGATAAATAGTTGCATAATTATATCTTGATGCAAAATAATTTTTCATTATGAATATACCTTATGAAATGTTTCTAACCATACAACTAATGCATTTGACTTGTAGGAAAGATCGCGTACAATCACCTCCAAGAAAAGAAAGACGAGACTTGTTCTAAAGAACAAGTGATGACAGTTCAAGAAATAATCCAAGTAATGAAGATCTTAACCTTTGCTACAAGGTTGAATATGAAATCCTATAGAGGATGACAAGCTCACAGATGGGTGTGAGAAGAACTTTTGAAAAGGTTCAAGATAGAGGATCTTGGTATCTAGTGACCCTATATGGATACATAGAATATTAGTAGCAGACGAAGCTACTTATCACTCTAGTACAAAATGTTTCAATGCATAGTATGAAAGATAGAGGGAGAATGATGCTTTGCTTCAGAGGGAGTGACTATAGAAGATCCCTAGGTTTGACATGGTATGACGGGATGGACAAATTACTGATGACTCTAGGATTTATTGAGAGCAAAGCGGATTCCATCCTTTGCTTCAAGGTTGAAGGTGAAAGACCTGTGATGCTCCTATTATATGTCGATGACTTGTTCCTGAAAAAAAAGAGGAACTCATTAAATTTGCAAGAAGGATACTTTCTGTCGATTTCGAGATGAAGAACTTGGATATGATGCACTACTTTCTAGGCATGGAGGTGTGGCAGAATCTCCCTCGGACAAGGGAAGTATGCAGTAGAGATCCTGAAGAGGTTCAGGATGATGGAGTGCAAGGCCATGACCACACCTATGGCATCGAAATTGAAGATATTGAGTGTTGCTTCATCAAGGTCAGTTGATGCCATGATGTATCGTCAGATGATTTGTTCTTTGATGTACCTGACAAATACAAGACCAGATATTTGTTGATGTAATTGTAACTTTGGAATGTATTCATCCGTATATCTTATGTATTGTACCCCGATGTTTATTCCAGGATGTGTCTGTAATGTAATTGAGTCATGTCATACCCTGATGTTTATTCTGGGAAGTTTCTATAATGTAAAACAAGTCATGTCAAGTCATTGTGGGTAACCCTCCTATTGGTCAAGGGTTAAAGTCCCCGCAGTTGTGGGGCCCTAGGGTTATTAGACTATCCTAGAGAGTTCGACCCTAGGTGAGTCATTGTAAGTCAGGGGAATAGTCCCCACCGTTTTGTTAAGGATAACCTTCCTTGTTGGTCATAGGAGGCAATGTCCCCACAAGTTGTGGGCACTAGGGTTATTAGACAGTCTTAGAGTTGTCGGCTCTAGTAATTAATTGTTAAGTGAGGCCAACATGTTGGAGTGGGTTTCAAGTGAATGAAAGAATATAAATAAAGAGTGAGCCTCTCTATTTATCACACACACACTCACTCATGGGGGCGCATGAGTGAGAGGAGAAATTGCTAGGACAAGAGAGAGACTACTGCAGTCAGGAGATCATCTTTATGTTTTCAGGTTTTACTTTTGGTGCTGATTCTATCTCTGAGGAAGTTGCGGTGTTTTCTCCTTTATGGTTTCCTTGAGGAAAATTCTTTGTGTTTCTTGTCTCTTGTGTTTTATTGCTATGCATGTTATTCTCTCAGTTAAATATCCTAAGATCATAATGCTAGCTTGAATGATAAAAATCTAACATGGAATCAGAGCTAACCTAATAAGAAGACATTGTGCAACTGCAAAAGCTAGGGCTTCTTACTTTTTGGGTCTCTCTCTACAATCCATCAGCAAAAGTATGCTAGGATGACTCTCCATTGAAGGGCACATCTTTCTGTCGAAGCAAAATTTGATTCCGAGCATTTTCAGTTTTCGGTGCGGGAAATTAGGGCTTTCTACAGAAGAGGAATTTTTGAGTGATCCTAGCATAGGATTTATCTCCTCATCAAAATTGAATTTTAGAGACCTGGGTCAAGATTTTTGGTTGGGTGAAACTCTGGGAAAGTCAAACCCTAGTTTGACCCCGAGCTGGAAAAACCCTAAAATACTAAAACTGATAAGTTTTGGTACCTTCTCTATATCCTGAGATTGGCAAAGGATCAGGAGCTGAAAATTGTAGAGGAAGAAGATAAAATATTTATTTAGATTTTTTCCAAAATTCATCCTGTGGTTCACCATATTATGGGAGATATGATCCCTCCAAGTTAGGGTTCCAACCTCTTCCAGGATTCATCCCTAAACAGGACACCTGGGAAGAATTGCTATATCTTGGGCTACAAAGGTCCAAATTAAATTTATAAAGATGTTCCAGAAAGGGCATGGATTTAATTTCTGTGGTCTGAGTTTTAGACCTAGAAGATGAAATAGTGACACGTGGAAGTCCGTACAACTTCGTTGTGCTGAACAGTCTTGTAACAGGTCACCTTGGGAAAATGATAATAAGTCCCAATTGGTGAAACCAATTCTAATGAAAACTGTGTTTTTGGAACAGGGACATGCGAGGATACCTTAGTGAAAAGTTTTAGACATAGAGGATAAATAATTTCGGAGATACCGCAGAAACAGTAACAGGCATTTCTGCATAAGAAATTGGAAAACTAGGGCTTCCTGTTCGAGGAGCTTCCCTCCATTGTTTCAGAAAAGGAGTACATTGGAAATCTCAACTTGAAGAGATCTATATTTCTATCCAATCAGATCTGAAAGATTCCAAGTTTTGAAAATTAGGGTTTCTCTAACCAACCCTAGATCAGCCAGCTCCGGAACCAGGACGAACACCTCAAATCGGTAAGATCTAATATTTTGCTATTTGCATTTGAGGTTCTCATTTCAAAGTGATCTATCACATCAACTTGATGATAAGCTTGGCGAAGTTGAAAAATTCCAAGCATGGAATTATTTGATCTCTTTGAAGAAAATGAATTGGACACCTACATGAGTAGAGAGGTTCTAGTTCCAGAGGGAGATGAGGCTAAAAGCCTTACACCAGAAGAACTTGGTCAAGGCCAAGAAGATCATTGTTGATTCAATCACGGATCACATTGTACCACAAGTGTCTTCCCTAAAGACACCGAAGATGTTTGATTCCTTGACCAAGCTATTTGAAGGGAAGAAAATAAATCAGAATATGAATTTGAGAAAATAGTTGAAGAATGTGAAGATCCAAAATGTAGAGACCATACAGTCATACTTTACAAGGGTCTCTCAAATCAAAGAACAACTTAAAGCAGAAGTGGAGAATGCAGAAGTGGTGATAGCCACCTTGAATGTCCTCCCAAGGTCATGGGATTCATCCATGCAAGGAATGTGTGCTAGAAGGAAGTGATTACTTTCAACAGACTCTAGGAAGAAGAAGAAGCTCGACTCATAATAAGAGAAGAGAAGATGGGAGCAACTGAAGATCAAGATCTCACCATCGAAAGAATATCCCTCAAGCGATGAGGAATATGAAGGACTCAATTCTTGAAGAACCTCTTATCCATCTTGAGCATTTGGATAAGAAATTATGAAGTCATGAATGAAGAATATGATGAAGCAGAAGGATCAAGAAGGATTCTATCCACGAAACAAATAAAGATAATTATTCAATTGTCATTTCATGATATTGTTTTGTTATGCATTTGTGTATATTCAGTTGATGTATTATACATGATAGAATGTTTGCATTAATGACAGTATACTACTAATATGCATGTGATGGGTAAGTAGCTCATGGTGCTATACAACTCTCCATTGCTACTTATCTAGAATGAAACCTCTTTGCTGACATATTGGATTAGTGCACAATCTCAATGTTGTCCTGGTAGATATGGAAGGCATCTAGAAAAGATTCCATGAGATATGGATGAATGTTGTATTGGCTAAAGTAGTTGCATGATCATATATTTATGCATAAGAACTTTCCAGTATGAATATTCCTTATGAAATGTTTCTAACCATGAAAATGCATTTGAATTGTAGGAAATATCGCGTACATAATCACCTACAAGAAAAGAAGGATGAGACTTGTTCCAAAGAGCAAGTAACGATAGTTCAAGATGAAGAATAATATGACGAATGCAGCGACATCATTGATGCTGGACCTTCCAGCCATGAAGAAGTAACCAAGAAGAAAGGTTCAAGAAGAATGATGTCTAGGATGCAGTATCGATACGTGAAGGGAATTTCATAGTTCCATCATGCAGTAGATGGAAACATTGTGGGATACAAGGAAAGATTCGTAGCACGAGGCTTCTCACGAAAAGAAGGCATAGACTACGAAGAGACACTTGCAGCCGGTGGGAGTTGAAACACATACATGATGAGCTTGATGAATATCTTAACCTTTTCTATAAGGTTGAATATGAAAGTCTATACACTAGATGGATACATAGAATATTAGTAGCATAGGAAGCTACTTGTCACTCCGGTACATAATGTTTTAGTGCATAGAGTACGGAAGACAAAGGGACTATGATGCTTCGCTTTAGAGGGAGTGACTACAGAATATCTTGTTTTCAAACATGGTTGGATGTAAGTGCAGAGCCCTTTCAATGAGGTGTTTTCAAACATGGTCAAATGTAAGTGCAAAGCCCTTTCGATGTGGTGTTTTCAAACATGGTCGAATATAAGTGTTGAGCCTTTCCAATGCGGTGTTTTCGAACATGGTCGGCTGTAAGTGCAGAGCCCTTTCGATGCGGTGTGTTTGCACATGGTCAGATATAAGCGCTGAGCCATTCTGTCGCGATGTGTTTACATATGGTCAGATGTGAGTGATGGGCCTTTCTGACAAGATGAGGTCAGATGTGAGTGCTGGGCATGCCTTTCTGACAAGATGAGGTCAAATGTAAGAGCTGAGCGGGCCATTCTGACTTAGGGTTAGATATAAGTGCTGATGAAGACCTAGATGAAGGGTAGGCCTACAACCAACATGAAAAAGGGTTGTATCTGTAGAACTTCCTATGACAAGAAGAATGAAGAGATAGCACCATTTGATTGAGATAGAAGAAACAGTAATGATGATGATGATTCAGTGATGATCCATCTTTGATGATGATCCAAATCAAGTGATGATCTAGACTTGATGATGATCCAATAATAATGATCTAGATCAAGTGATGATCTAGATTTGATGATGATCCAATAGTGACGATCCAAATCAAGTGATGATCTAGCAGTGACGATCCAGATCAAGTGATGAAATAGACTTGATGATGATCCAGTAGTGACGATCCATATCAAGTGATGATCCAGCAGTGACGATCTAGATCAAGTGATGAACTAGACTTAATGATGATCCAGCAGTGACGATCCAGATCAAGTGATGATCCAGAATTGATGATGATCCAGTAGTGACGATCCATATCAAGTGATGATCTAGACTTGATGATGATCTAGCAGTGATGATCCAGATCGAGTGATGATGATCCAGATCTAGATGAAGATGAATTGAAGAAGAAGATGACTTGAAGATGAAGATAACTCGAAGATGACGAGAACTCGATGATGATCCAGATGATACAGAGAAGAAGACTTGTGCTGATAAATTGTGTCGAGAGAATACCTTCCTAGTTAAGAGGGAGTGTTGATGTAATTGTAACTTCGGAATGTGTTCATCCGTATATCTTATGTATTGTACCTCGATGTTTATTCTTGGATGTGTCTGTAATGTAATTGAGTCATGTGATACCCCGATGTTTATCCCAGAAAGTTTTTATAATGTAAAACAAGTCATGTCAAGCTAAAAACTGGATCTAGAGCTGATCTTCTGCGGTGCTAGTTTTTTGGTTCTGGGGAAATTAGGGTTTGACTTTCCCAGAGTTATACTCAACCAAAAACTTCGATATTGGTCTCTAAACTTTGATTTTGAGGAGGATAGTAAACCTATGTTGGGATCACTCAAAACTTCCACTTCTGTGAAAATCTCTAATTTCCTGATGCAGTGGTAGGTCAAAAAATGAGAAAGCTCAGAATCAGATTCTGCTTCAACAGAAAGATGCGCCCTTCAATGGAGATGAAAGACTAAGGAAGATGGAAAGAAGAACGTAATGTAGGAAATGTATATTTAATAAATGTAGGAGATGAATTACATAATAGGTGCTCCAGTAATTTATACTGTAAATGGGGAAGAGAGGTGACTTTTCAAGTCACCTCTTAGTTAATTTACATTAATAAACCTAGCTTAAACATTAAATTTGGTTTTTGTTACATTGCCTTTCCCTTAAGGAAACTTTGTCCTCAAATCTTATTTGATGACAATGACTACATGAACTGTCGCAACATCTTTGATGTGTATATATGTATGGGTTGTTACTAGCAGGTTTTGTCCCTGGTTCTATTTCGATTATGTGTTCAGTTTTTCTGTTGTTGGGAGTGCCATAGGTAACTCTTGAAACACCTTGCAATGTTTTTTGAATTAGCTCTTGTGTCTATAGTTGTTTGTCCATATCTCCTTCACTTGTTAGAATATCCATTTCTTGACATTGA
This sequence comes from Pseudotsuga menziesii, assembly GCA_001517045.1. NCBI lineage: Eukaryota > Viridiplantae > Streptophyta > Pinopsida > Pinales > Pinaceae > Pseudotsuga > Pseudotsuga menziesii. The sequence continues at coordinate 158,983 of LPNX010637591.1, read as the reverse complement.
GGTATGTATGTTGGTGTATCTTTCCAACGTAGCTTTTCCATCTGATGTGATGTAACCAATTGTGTTGGAGGTGGTTAGTACCCATATAATTTGTGTGTTTTCTCGAACGCATGGAATTCAATAAAATGTTCTTGGTGATTTGCAGAGTATGTACCCAAGGTTTGTAACCATTGTATTCCTAATACTACTTCGATTCCTCCCAGTGGTACCGCAAGGAAATCTAACTCTAAGTTATATTCTTGCATTTGTAACTTAACCTTGTGACATTTCCCCACATTGTCAATCTTCTTGCCATCTGCTATCATAACCTTCATGTTAGGTACTGGACGAATTATAAATAGGTTAAATACTTTAGCAAGGTTGACATTAAAGAAGTTATGGGTGCTTCCAGAGTCGATGAGAACTGTGACGCTATTATTTTTTATATGTCCTTTAATATTCAATGTTTTTGGTTGGGAGATTCTGGCAATAGCAGCTATTGAGATTTGTGGGGATTCGTCCTCAATTCCTGGGTGTTAGTCTTGTTGGCTATTCGCATCGTTCTCAATTGGTTCATTGACTTCTAGCTCTGCTTCATAAGCATATAATTTATTTTGTAAGCATATGTGCTTAGGATCCCATTTGTCTCCACAGAACTTACATTTTCCTTCTTTTATTCTCTAGGCCTCTAAATTAGGCTTTGTGTATACCTTGTATTTCCTATGTATCCTAATTGGAGGGGGTTCTTTTTGGAGTCGTCTTGGTCGACATTTGTATGAACGGATTTGCTTTCAATAATCTTGGCTTTACATCGTGCTTCTTCCATGGTAGAAATGTTGTGTAACTCTAGTTCGTCACAGATGTGTTGTTTTAGACCGTGTATGTATGTCTGTATTGGCTGGTCATCGGATAACTCTGGGACTCAAGTTGACAACGCTTCCCATTCACAGGTGTACTCATCGACACTATTTTTTTGTTGTAACCTTGTGATTTTGGCAAAGAAGTCTTTTTCTTCAACGCCTTGGAATATTTTGATGAGGTCGTTCCTGAAGCTAACCCAGTTGTAAGAACATATTCTTGCAGTATTCTTCCACCATAAGTACCAGTTGTAAGCATTTCCTTCTAGATGCATGGAGGCATATCTAATTTTCTCGTCGTCATATGGATGTTGTGGATGCCTAGGTATTCCTCGGCTTTGTTAATCCACACTATGCACTGTCGCTCATCCCCGTCGTATTTGGGTAACTCAACTTTCACCCATATTTGATGTCCTTGTGTATATGAGTTTGATGAGGACATGTTGAATAGAGGGTCTGGCTGCTCCAGTATTCTGGGAGAGTTTGGTTGCGGGTCATTCACCATTTGTAATCTGTCCAAGATTGCGGTTAAAACTACCTGGTTTTTCTTTTGGTCTTCCTGTAGAGTGAGGAAGCTATTCTCTATTCATGATGTGATTTGTGTCCAATTTGATATCAAATTGTCACTGGTTTGTTTAATCTTTGCATGGAGTTCCTCATAGTTTTTGTTAATCTTCTCATTGATTTGATCGAACTGAGCCTCCATTGATCTGGTGATTACTGGAATCTTTCCGGTGCTGAACGTGGATTTTTTTTTTTTTGTATGATGCCAGCTCACCACGAATTTTTTTTAAAGTAATTATAATAATAATAATTATTATTATAATATAGTTTTTTTTAAATAAATAATAATATTAATAAATGTTATTAATATTATGTATTATGTATTATTATTATTATTTTAATAAATAATTAATGATAATATTAATAATTGTTATTAATATTAAAGTGTTAATTTTTTTTTAAATTAACAGCCACCATGGATGTATATGGCGGCTGCCTTAAGGAGCGGATGCCAGCGATTTAAAGGGTCGAGGGAACGTGGATGGAGGGAGCAGGTGGATGGAGGTGAAGCAAGATGTATCGGAGAAGGCGGATGGAGAGTGTGGAGGGGAGAAGGCAGATGGAAGGGAGTTGTCGAATGGGGAGCGTGGAGGGAGCATGCATGCGTGGAGGGAGGAGGCAAGAGGAGGCTGGAGTGGAGGTGGGGGTAGAGGATAGAGCAACGGGATGGAGGATGGAGCAGAAACGGGGGTGGAGGATGGGAACAAGTAGAGGGGAGGATGGAATGGGGAGGTGGCGGTGGTAGCATGGAAAGAATGGGGGCAGCAAAAACTAGGGAAGGTGATGATAGCAGATTGGGAGGGCGAATGGAGCAGGGAGCAGCGAATTGTTGGAGGTGGAGAGGGGTGATGGGTGACTGGAGCAGTGAAAAAATGGGGAGAGGGGGATGGATAAAGCATGGTGAGGCACTGATGTGGAGTACAGGGAAGGTAAAGAGGAGGTGGGTGCAGTGGAGGTGGGAGTTGGAGGTGGTGGTGTGGTGTTAAGAGTCGAAAGGCTTTGATACCAATGAAATAGTGAGGAAGATGGAAAGAAGAACGTAATGTAGGAAATGTATATTTAATAAATGTAGGAGATGAATTACATAATAGGTGCCCTAGTAATTTATACCGTAAATGGAGAAGAGAGGTGACTTTTCAAGTCACCTCTTAGTTAATTTACATTAATTAACCTAGCTTAATAATTAAATTTGGTTTTTGTTACAGGAGAGTTAGCCTAGCCTCCTTTTACTGATGGATTGTGGAGAGAGACCCAAAAATTAAGAAGCCTTAGCTTCTGCAGCTGCATAGTGTCTTCTTCTCAGGTTAGCTCTGATACCATGTTAAATTTTTATCATTTAAGCAATATGATATTAGCATCTTATCTGAGAGAATAACATGCACAACAATCAATCACAAGAGATAATAGACACAAATATTTTCCTCAGGAAAACCATAAAGGAGAAAACCCTGCAACTTCCCTAGAGATAGAATGAGCACCAATGGTAGTAGTAAAACCCAAAGACAAAATGATGATCTCCAACAATTGTTCTCTCTCTCACCTATGCACTATAACTGGGTGAGTGTGTGTTTAAAATAGAGAGTCTCACTCTCTATTTATACTAGTTTCTGACTTGAAAATCACTTACCAGGGCCGACTTCTCTAGGAGATTCTAATAATCCTAGTGCCCCACAACTACGGGGAATTTGTCCCCTGATCAACAAGGAGGGTTAACCTCTATGACTTTACATGACTTGATTACATTAATGATTCTCCCGATAGGAACATCGGGGAAATATGCAATACAATATATGAAATATACAAGTGAATACATTCTGAAGTTACAAATACATCAAAATTGAAATGTTCTCATCAGTGGAATGGAGGTAAAAGGTGTCGAATATTGATGGCTCAGATTAAAGAGGCTGTAGATTAGTGGTGGAAAGGAATTCCGCAAATCAGAGATACAAGGAAAAACCAAGTTTTTGAATTTGCGGAATTGGTTAACAGGTGGAAAGATCGGATAGATGTCATGTGAGTGGAGATATACCTATGGTCAGAAACAATTCCGTAGATTGAACTAGTGCGGATAAATTCCTAATTGAAATCTGTGGAAAGTGTTAGGGGCCACGTTGATCAATGGTTGTAATAGTGGTCAAGTTTTGATTGACGGATAAGGTGCATTCCACAAACAAAGTTGCTCGATTAATCAGGTTCGAAATGATTAACGGAATGTTAAAGCTTTTCACAATTTGATGGTTCTGATGAAGGTAGATTGCAAATCAATGGTTGATATTGATTTCACCGAATGAAGTTGTCCAGGGTGATAATGTTGAGTCTTAGTATTGAGATCTTGTGGATGAATGGCTTAGATTTCAAAGAAAAACAAATCTATGGTATAAATTATAGGAGACACACAATGGTTATGAAACATAAAAAATTATAAGAAGCACCTACGTGGAGGTCAAAGGTTTGTTTTTCTGAGCATTGGAATTGACGATAACCCTGACTATGCATAAAGTGCTAACGTGGATGAGTCTGAACACTGTGCTAATTAACAAGGTAGACATCCTGAAACTTTCCAAGTATTTCTTAAAATGGATGAAATAGAAGTGGTAGAAGTGGCAGATAGTGAAGAGTTAGGGGTTTCTTGTCAGAAGGTTGAGAAAATATTCGAAGACAAAAATGCTGAAGTTTTTTATACCATTTTACTGAATGAAACAATTGAGACGGATAAAAATAAATTGAAAATTCTTAAGGACCAGGGTAGTGACATCCATGGTGTTTTAAGGTCTTTCTTTTATTTTTTCTCTGTTGACCATACCCCCAATTGCCCTGAATTTATCGAGTGGTGTGCGAATAATTATTCTGCAGCTGAAGAAGTCATCATGGACAAACCTAAGTCTTGGATCCTTTTCCCTATTCATGCCTCTGTTATCCGCAAAACCCTATCTATCCCAGATGATTTTTTTCATTTATCCTGGGAGTACAAAGAAGAAAACATCATACATTTCTTCCAAAAGTTTGTAGCTGAGAGTAAGGAAACCTTTTTGAAGTCATGTTTAAAGCCTAATATTGAAGTTATAAGTTTATCTTACCCTATTGACCCGGTTTTGTTTAATGAAGAAACCCAGTTGTGTATAACTTTATCCAATTAGTTTTTGGGGTTAAACACTAATGGTTATGTTGCAGAGTCACTATTGAGTTTTTTTTTATCTTAAGTACTTTCCCAATTGAGTTTGAAATTCCAGGTCAGTATTTCTAGTCTTGTTTCCTTAAGTTTGATGAGTTACTAGCTGAGAACATTCGTTCTCAATTAGTCAACTTCCAGAGTACCAGAGTTTTAAGATTCCAGACCTTTTTGCTGAAGATATTTTTATCACATGATGAAGATAACCTATGGTTTCCTAAGATGGAAATCACTGATGAAATGAACCAGGATTATTACAAGTTCATGAATTGTTTGATGGCATAAATATACCGCATTTTCTTTAAGGAAAGATTGCCCAAGGTATTGCCATAGATGAAGGAAACATTGCAACTTTCCCCTAGTAAAAGGATAAGAGACTGGTTCCTTTAAGTGTCTGAAACAATTATAAGGTTATATGGATTTGTGCACTAGCCTAATATTCTTCCAGCCTTTCTGACAACTAGAATCTTTTCTTTGGAATTTTTTAGATAAAGGCTTACAATTGAGGAAGAACACATCTTAAACTTTAGGAAGATTCTAGATATTAAATTTCCTTGGGAGGAAGGGCCATATTTTGTCAAAAGTAGAGCTACTCTACCAATAATTGATCATCTGCTCAGAAGCATAGGGTTTTCTTTGGGAGCTGCTATCAACTATGATCAACACCAGGTAATCTCTAAAAGAAGACGGGAAAACAACAATAAGCCTTTTGAACATAGTGAAATAGATGGACTTGGAGAGGCAGCTAATTGGGAATATTATCCTAATAAAACCCCAGACAATATCAGCATGGAATAAGACTCCGTCTCATCCATACCTAGAAATAATTCTCCCCCAATGGATCTTTCTAACATAGTTGCAGTTGCTCGTAATATTTCATCATTAATTATTTTTTCAGGAAATTCAAATAAGAGAGAACATCCAGGTTTCATGGATACTGAAGAAACAGACACTGCTAGTACACCGGAGAAGTAGAAAATTTGACAAGAGGTACAAATGGTACAGGTGAAGAAGAGCAATGTGAAAGGTAAACAGAAGCAAGAAAAATCCAAATTAACTGGTTTAAAGCTTCAGGAATATGTATTTGATGGAGTAACCCAAAATAAGTATACATCAAAAGAGGAGTGGTAGAATACCTACAGGGAAGTGGCTGATAAAACTTTGATGAAACAGTAAAATTATATGAGGAAGTGAGACAATTACCAAAGCATGATGTAACTTTAAAAATTGTAAGGGATCATTCCAAAAATATCTTGAGTTTGTCCACGACTATTGGTAATAATCTATCAGAGGTGAATGTTAACTTAGAGAATATCCCTACCACATATATGATACACTTTCATAGAGAAACAGGTGATATCATATATAGAAGATTGCTTAAATCTACATTACAAGTGTCTAAATTGGAGTCCAATAAAAAGAAATCCCAGGACCTCTTACAGAAAGAAAAGGTTGAGAAAAAGGCCCTTTGAATAAAAATTAAAAAGTTGCAGGAGGAATTATTGAAGGTTGATGGGAAGTCAGACAAAGGAGCAATGGCTCAAAAGTTGTTTGATGAAAAAGAGAAAGAATATTAGGTGCTAAAAAGGAAATTGAAAATTACTTCCACTCATCTTATTCAGACCTCTGAATTGACAAATCAATTTGGGAAGGAGAAGGAAGCATTAAACATTGAATTGATTGATTGTAAATCCAAGCTGTTAAAGCTCGAAGAAGAACATAATCATTGGGAAAGGGATGCTAAGCTTCTTATAGAAAATGAGAAGGACCTAAAAGCTAAGCAGGCGGTAAGAGAAAAAGAATTACAGGAAAAATGTGAAGAAGTTAAAAATAAATTTATTGTTCCTTCTATAGAAATAGATACAACCTCTCTTTCTAAAGCAATGTCTCAGGTAAACCTGAATGATGTAGAACTTACAAAGTTAAAGAAACAAAATAAGAATCTAGAAGAGACCATTTTCAAAAGAAAACAAGAGAAGAAGGAAGTAGAGGAAAAATGACAAGAACTAATGAAACATAATACCAAGTTAACAAAGCAGGTGTTGGCCAAATGGCATTGCAAGGGGCCAGACATATGATTTCGGATAAGATTATTGTAGAAGCTAATAAGTTTAGATCATATGTAGATTATATTTTAGATTAGGAGAGTGCTCTGAAAGCAGCCAAACATAATATTTTGATAGTAAAACAAGAATTAAATAAGAAACCAATGGAAGTAGCTCAGAATGCTATCAACTTTTTAAGTACCTTATCAGAAGATCAAGTCAGAAGGTTTGATATCCGAGACAGAGTTGTTGTTATCTCTTGGGCTAGAAAAGTGATTGGAAAATACAGAATGTTGTATGCTGTACAGGCTAAAGTTGATATTATAAGTCATAAAGTCAAAGAAGTGATTAATTTATTTACTCCATTGGTAAGAAGGGGAATACCTTTCTTCTGGGAGGAAAAAGTACCATTATTGTCTCAAAAGAAATATCTGGATGAGTTGGTCAATTGCAGGTCAGATCACAGTAACTTTGAAGATTGCAATAGGATCTATCTGGAAGAGTTGGGTTTGACAAATTGGCTGGAGAGTTCGAGTCATTATTTGATTTTAAAGTTGCATGTGCCAAGGTGCCTAATTTTTCATATGCAAACAACATGGAACTCAGAGTTATGGCGCATGAAATGGTTGTTGCATATTTTCCTAATCCTGAACATTGGAGAGCGGTTCAACAATATGGATCAACTAAATATAAGTTACAGCCATGAATACATCAAGGAAGACATCGTAAAAGGAGTTTCAGTGAAAGATATATTTTATGATAAATTGTTCTTTTTAAATTCATTAGTTAATAAGTTTTGTTATCTCAGAACTATTTTGTAATAGATAATTGTTTTGACACATGTAATACATGGTTGAAACTGTTAGATAGTTAAGTTTTTTGTTTAGCTCGAGGAGCAATTGTATAAGTATTCATAAATTTGATGAAGTAAGGGTTGGGACCCATGAGATTTTGGAGATTTGTGTATTCAAGTATTTCTTTAAATTATAGAGCTGAAATTTGGTGTATTTCAAAGAATCATGTGTTATTTCATGTTGTAGTCTGAACTTTCCCTTCTTATGTGAATTTTTTTCCAGTTTTATCTCTCCATTATGTTTTCATTCATGTCTAAAATGAGAGTATAACAATTTCGAATTCATACTTACTATGCTCTACTTGTTCTTTTCAGATGTCCACCAAACCTTTCTTCTAAAGTTCATACAAAATTCATTTTTACAATTCTCTGTGTTAATGGTTTTTTCATGTTCTTCATTTTTCATCAAACAATCAAATTTTGACCGTGACTGAGTAGCTACCTTTCCTCTGTTTAAAAATTCTAGGAAAAATCTATGTTTATCTATATTCATATCTTGACTCCATAGTCCAATGGTCATGTGTTCAGTTTCAACCAATCTTACCAATTACAAACAATTTTGATTATACATATTTGGCCTTGTTAATATTTTTTGAGAGATCCCTCTCGGAAGAGAAAAAATCTAGTTTTCTCTTTAAAAGTGGTTTTTGTTGTTACCTGGGAATAGCCTTTACATCCTTGGGTAATTTTCCAGTGATAACAAACTGGCGTCATTTCTGGGTAACGGAAGTGCATATCAGCCCTGGAAAGAACAACAAGGATTGCAAAGTTTCAAGAAATAAATTTATGTGGGAAAGCAGAAGTTTCCATATTCAAAAGAAGGTTGTACATTTTCCTTGGAGACTTCACATTCATTTTGAACAGTATTACAGAAGACATCCTGGATTTCAGGAGAGAGAATACAAGAGGTAACCCTAATACTGATATTTTGCAAAGCGTGGAAAATCTAGAAAGATTTCTTAGAAATAAAAATAAAGAAAAAATAAATAGTTCTCAGTTTGGTGCATCCTCATCTCAATATTTTCATAGTATACAAGAATCTGAATGGAAAAATAGTGTTGAGAAATTACTGTTAAAATCAAAATCTGAATCTGACCTGAAAGAAAGTTGAGATTAACCCTAGTAGGTTAGACTCGTATCCTTTTTATTCTTTGTGGTAGAACCTTCAAACTCCAGTAAAAACTGGAAAAACTACTTCTATTGTCCAAAACTTTTAGTTTCATACTCCCCAACCTATTCAAAATCCTCCAGCTTTTAAAACATTACCACTTGCTCCAAATCCACCTAAACCAATGGTTGCAGCTAGGTTTGCTCCATTGGCCTTACCTGCGATGTTACATAACCTTCCCTTAAATTATGCCCAGAGGATTTCATTGTATAATGGAGAAGGAAATTTTACTGCAAAATACCATGTTGAAAAATTTGATGACTTTATAGATTTGGAAGAGGTTGATTATGAGGATGTCAAGATGAGGTTGTTTGCACAGAGGTTGTCTATGGAAGCCAAAAAGTGGTATAAATATTTGAATGCTAGGTCTATTCGAAACTTTGCAGCCTTCCAAACTGCATTTTGGGATATATGAGACGATAAGCAAAGTCCATTACAAGTCTTGTCTTAGTACAATAATCTTAAAAAAGGAGGTTTTGAGTCAGTCCATGAGTTTTCCAGTAGGTTCATGAGAGTATATAATTCAATACCTGTTGATATTAATCCTTCAGGTGGTGCTGCTAAACTTTATTATGAAAAATCCTTTGATAATGACTTTGCATTGTTGTTGAGAGAAACAAAATCAGCCAGTCTTCCTGTTATGTTTACAGATGCCTTGGAAGTAGAATGCAATATGATGGCATGTGGAAAGATAAAATAAATAGTAGATGTTGATACGAGGGAAGGTAGAGAAGAAATTATTCCATCCACCTCTTTTTCTTCTTCGTCTAATGATATCAAATTTGAAATGATACTGAAAACAATGGAAAAGTTAATGGATAAGATGACTATGGATACTAATCTAGTGAATCAAGAACAAAATGAACCCTAGATCAGAAACCCTAACTTTAGAAGACCTATTCCTCCTCCACTCCCACAGAATAGACAAAGAGACATGAGAAATCCAAGGAACCAAGAATATCAGCAAATAAAACCACCTTTCCCTAAAAATTATGTTGTTGATGATGATGGTGCAGAGTCTATTGAAGACCATATTAATCATTTTGGTGATTTAGATTCTGAAATCTATCTGACTGAGGAGGAACACAGTATGTTTGCATAGGAGGATGATAATAAATATTTTGAAGAGGAGTTAGAACAGTATCAGAAGGGGTACATGCATGCTATAGATGATGTAAAAAAGATCAAAGTGAGAAGTAGAGATGTTATTATGAATAAAGGAAGTTAAATCCAACTCATCCTTCCATTAGTAATATGAATACAAAAAAAAAGAAACGAAAAACAAAAGGAACCATTTGTACATAAAGAGATTGAAAATAGAACGGAGAAAATAAAGGAGTTAAAACAAACAACACCCATGGATGTAGATAAAATTTCTTCCATTTTTAATCTACAAAGTGAACTTGCTAAGTTTAATATTTCAATTCCTTTTAATGAACTTCTCAAAAATCAGGAGTATAGGGACACAATAACAAAAATGGTCTTAAATCAGGGAGAGGCTCAGCCAGATATTTTGGAAGTGACAAATGACAATCCTACCATTGTTTTGGGGTCTAAGATTGATAATGTGGATGATAAGGAAGTACCACCTTTTTATATGAGCTTAAATGTGCATGACATGGTGTTGCATAATGTCATGTTAGATTCAGGTGCTTCACATAATTTGATGCCTAAAGGAGTGGTAGAAAGTTTGGGGTTAGATATTACAAGGCCATGATAAATATTTGTATTCTTTTGATTCCAAAAGGGTGAAATGTTTGGGTTTGATAAAATACATGATAGTATATTTGGATAAATTACCATCTAAAACTGTGGTCATGGATGTTGTTGTGGCTAATATCCCTCCCAAATTTGGTGTTTTGTTGTCAAGATCTTGGACTTCAAAGTTAAAAGGAAGTTTGGAAATGGATATGTCTTATGCTACAATTCTTGTTCTTAATGAAAACAAGAGACTCTATAGTGAAAAAATATCACCTTATATTGTTAGCAGTCGACATCAGCCAGGAGTTCATCACATCATATTTATGTTGTTGATACAAAATTAGGGTCATCTATTTTGTTCAATGATGTTTCTCCTTGTGATTCAAAAGTGTTTGTTCCAAGTAAATGTAAAGAGGATAAAAAAGTGAAAAATGAACCAGAAGCATTGGAAAGAAAGCAAAAGGAAGAAGGGTTGTGGCCTATGTATTTTGATGGGTCAATGGCTAAAGTGGGTGCTCATGCAGGTGTATACATAATTTCCCCTATTAGAGATTTTAAATCTTTTTCTTACAAGTTGACCTTTTATTGTACTAATAATGTAGAAGAATATGAAGCTTTGTTGCTGGGTTTGCATGCACTAAAGAATTTGGGAGCTAAACGAGTCCAATATTTTGGAGGTTCAAAACTTGTGATAAATTAGGTGAATGATAGTTATCAAACTAAGCATCTTGGAATGAGAGCTTACAGGAATGGAGTGTGGGATATGTTTGGAAACTATTTCACAAAACACAGTGTCAAAGTGATTCCTAGATATGATAATACAATAGCAGATTCTTTGGCAATTGATGTTGGAAAATTTAAGACTCCTACTGCAAGTAAAAGAAAATACAAGGTTGACATTATGAACAGGCCTTCCATACCAGACAATACCAAGTACTGGAAATTTTTTGAAGATGATATGCAAATCAAAAGGTTTTTTGAATTGTCTGGTGAATTTGTAAATATGCAAATAGAAAATGAAAGTGTTGATTCTAAAAATTTTCAAGATGTTGATGAAGATGAAGAAGGAGTTGCTGAAACAGAGAAGTTGAAAGGATCACTAGGAAGAAAAGATATAGTCCAATTGAAGAGTAATCATATTCCTAGAGGTTTGATTGCCTTAGAAAAGATTTTTTACCAAAATGATGTTGTCAGAGATCCTAAATCCAAACCTGCTGAAAACGTTGTTGAAGATAAAAATATTGGAACCGAGGAGAATCCCAGAATTGTAAATTTTTCCAAGAAGTTACTTGCGAAAGAAAAAGATGAGTATGTGAACTTGATGAAAAAGTACACTAATGTATTTGCATGGAGTTATGATGACCTCAAATATTATTACACTTCCATTATACAACATACTATTCCAATTAAGCCTAGAGAAAAACCATTTACGCAGAAACTCAGAAGGATTAATCCAATGCTATTGCCTATTATTAAAAAGGAGAGAAAAAAATTATTTGATGCAAAAATAATTGTAACCCTGATATTTTCAAAATGGGTGGCTAATTTGGTTCCTGCTATAAAGAAGAATGGTGAAATAAGATTGTGTGTAGATTTCAGAAATTTGAATAAAGTCTCTTTGAAGGACAATTACCCTTTACCAAAGATGGACCAGATTTTGCAAAAAGTTTCAGGTTCATAGAGAATTTCTACCATGGATGGGTTTTCAAGTTATAATCAAATAAAGGTGATTCCTGAAGATCAGGAGAAAACTTCTTTCACTACACCATGGGGTACATTCATGTACGCAAATATTCCTTTTGGATTAATGAATGCAGGAGTCACTTTCCAACGTGCTATAGGCATCGCTTTTGCAGATGAAAGAGACAGGTTTGTAGTAATTTATATGGATGATATTACTGTATATTCCAGGTCTGACATGGAACATATCAACCATTTGGAAAAGGTCTTCCTTAAATGTAGAAAATATGGTATTTCATTAAATCCAAGGAAATCAAATTTTTCTCTGGAAGAAGAAAAACTTTCGAGCCATATTATTTCCAAAGCAGGTATAAGAATTGATCTAGACATGGTGAGTGCAATTTTGAAGGTGGAGGAACCAAGAAGTAAGGAACTAGTACAGTAATTCATTGGGTAGGTAAATTTCTTGAGGAGATTCATTCCTAGCTTTGCTAAAATATTTATGAACATTACTAATATGCTGAAAAAGGATCATGAAATAAAATGGACAGTGGAGGCTAAGAAGTCTTTCAAGAATATAAAGCAAGCTATTTCAGAATATCCTATGCTAGTAAGTCCATATTTTGATCAATATTTTTTAGTATTCTCATATGCTTCAGAGCACACTGTTGCAGTTGTTCTATTACAAAAGAATGATCAAGGTGAAGAATAGCCTATAGCATTATTTAGTAAGATGTTAAGAGATGGAGAGTTAAAATATGATATCATGGAAAAACAAGCATATGCTTTGATTAAGGCCCTAAAATATTTCAGAATTTACATTCTCCATTCACATGTATTCGCATATGTTCCTAGCAGTGTGGTAAAGAGCATACTTACATAGCCAGATACAGAGGGGAGAAGAGCGAAATGGATTTCACTAATTTTGGAATATGACATTGAAATGAAGCCTAAAAAGTTGATTAAGGGACAGGGATTGGCTAAAATGATGACAAACTCCAATTGTGATTCTCTGTAGCTAAATTTTCTGAGAGGTCAATTAAATCAGTTGGACACAGAAGTACAGGTGATGCATGATTTTTGTATTTCTCCATGGTATGTTGATATTGTTTATGTGTTGAAAAATTTACAACCTCCTACAGGGTTAAGTAAAACTAGAGAAAGTTTTGTGAAGTTGAAGGCTGCAAAATTCTGTATTTTAGATAAATATCTTTATTGGAAGGATCCTAGTGGAGTGTTACTGAATTGTCTTCTGGAAAATGAAGCTCAACAAATAGAAAAATATTTTCATGAAGGTGATTATGGAGGACATCATTCGTGGAAAGTAACTGCAAATAAAATTTTGAGAGAAGGATTCTATTGACCTTCATTATTTTTAGATGTGTATAAAGAAAACACCAAATGCCATCAGTGCCAGATTTTTGATGGAAAGAGGAAAGTGGTTCCATTACCTCTTAATCCCATATCAGTAGAATGTCTTTTCAACAATGAGGGTTGGATTTGATTGGGGAAATAAATATGAAATCCTCAGGACAGCATAAGTGGATCCTAACAGCAACTGATTCTTTTACAAACTGGATTGATGCAATACCTACTAGAAGAGCTACATATGTAGTGATAATAGATTTTCTGGAGAATAATATTTTGGCAAGATTTGGCTGTCCTAAGAGGATTGTAACAGATAATGCAGCTTCTTTTAAGTCCAGGAAGATGATAAATTCATTTCATAAGTATCATTTAAGTTTGAATCATTCTACTGCATATTATCCACAGGCTAATGGACTGGCAGAATCCTCTAACAAAAGCTTGATGAGGATAATTAATAAGTTGTTGGAAGATAGTAAAAGAGCATGGCATACAAAGTTTAAATATTCTTTATGGGCTAACAGAATCAACACAAAGAGAGCTATCGGAATGTCACCATTCCAATTGGTGTATAGAGCTGAAGTGATTTTTCCAACATCTCTAGGAGTACTAGTTATGAAGTTGTTGCGGGAGCAGTAGGATGACCCTAATCATATGCAAAGGAGAATAAACCAAAATAACGAGCTAAGTGAACTAAGGGATAAAACATATGATAAGGTACAGATACATCGAGACAAAATGAAGAATACCTTTGACAGAAAGGTAAAAGAGGACACTTTCCAGATTGATAATTTGGTGTTAAAATAGGATGCTCCACATGAAGACAAAGGAAAGCATTGTAAATTTGATCATTTGTGGGTAGGTCCATACATTATTGCAACACACAGGGATAATAATGCTTTTATTCTATAGTATCAGGATGGGTCTCAGTATGAAGGAGATCCAATTAATGGGGGATTTCTGAACCATTATTTGGAATAAGCGGAAAGGAAATTTCATGTATTATAGTGTAAATAATTCTTTACCTTCAACCTGTACAGATGGTGACCTAGAAAATTTGAAGCCTGCAGAGAAGTCCCTAATATTGGAAGGGGTAGCCATATTTTAGTTTTTATTTTTCTTCCAGAAGGACAAAATAAATAAAAAATTAGATTGGCAATGTATTTGGCAAATGGTCTACGGGGTTCTTTGCTACCTCGCAGGGAGGATAGCATCCCTAGTGGAACCAACTATTAGCACTATATTTGAAATTATGGATTGTTTAATTGAAGGGTTTGGAAATGATCATATTTGAAAATTTTGTGGAAGCACTCTTTAGATTAATGGATTAGCATGATCTTTAATCATGGGTCGTAATATTAAGAAAGAGATTTTATCTACGGTGATGGATCGTTCCGTTCTTTGAAACATGGGGGAGAAATTGAAATGTTCCCATCAGTGGAATGGAGGTAAAAGGTGTCAAATATTGATGGCTCAGATTAAAGAGGTTGTAGATCAGTGGTGGAAAGGAATTCTACAGATCGGAGATGAAAAGAAAAACCAAGTTTTTTAATTTGCGAAATTGGTTAACCGATGGAAATATTGGATAGACAAGATGTGAGCGGGTATCGATCTATGGTCAGAAAAAATTCCGCAGATTGAACTAGCCTAGAGAAATTCCAAATTGAAATCCGTGGAAAGTGGTAGGGGCCACGTTGATCAATGGTTGTAATAGTGGTCGGGTTTTGATCGATGGATAAGGTGCATTTTGCAATCAGAAGTTGCTCGATTGATAAGGTTTGAAATGATTAACAAGATGTTAAATCTTTTCACAATTTCATGGTTCTGATGAAGGTAGATTGCATATCAATGGTTGATATTGATTCCACCGAATCGAGTTGTGAAGGGTGATAATGTTGAGTCTCGGTATTGAGATATTGGGCATGAACGACTTATATTTTAAACAAAAACAAATCTACGGTATAAATTACAGGAGACGCATAGTGGTTAAGAAACATAAAAAAATTATAAGAAGCACCTACGTGGAGGTCAAAGGTTTGTTTTTTCTGGGCATTGGAATTGACAATAACCCTAACTGTGCGCAAAGTGGCCAACGTGGACGAGTCTAAATATTGTACTAATTAACAAGGTAGGAATCCTGAAACTTTCCAAATATTTCTAAAAATGGATGAAATAGAAGTGGTAGAAGTGGCAGATAGTGAAGAGTTAGGGGTTTCCTATCAGAAGGTTGAGAAAAGCTTCAAAGACAAAAATGCTGAAGTTTTTGATACCATTTTACTGGATGAAACAATTGAGACAGCTAAAAATAAATTGAAAATTATTAAAGACTAGGGTAGTGACACCCATGGTGTTTTTAGGTCTTTCTTTTATTTTTTCTCTTTTGACCAGACCCCCAATTTCTCTGAATTTGTCGAGTGGTGTGCAAATAATTATTCTGCAGCTGAAGAAGTCATCATGGATAAACCTAAGTCTAGGATGCTTTTCCCTATTCATGCCTCTGTTATCCACAAAACCCTATCTGTCCCAGATGATTTTGTTCATTTATCCCAGGATCACAAAGAAGAAAACATCATACAATTCTTCTGAAATTATACAGCTGAGAGTAAAGAAACCTTTTTGAAGTCATGTTTAAATCCTGATAAAGAAGTTATAAGTTTATCTTACCCTATTGACCTGGTTTTGTTTAATGAAGAAACCCAGTCATGTTTAAGTTTAGCTAATCATTGTTTGGGGTTAGACACTAATGGTTATGTTACAGAGTCACTGTTGAGTCTGTTGTTTATCTTAAGTACTTGCCCAATTGAGTCTGAAATTCCAGGTTAGTCTTTCCAATCTTGTTTCCTTAAGTTTGATGAGTTCCTAGCTGAGAACATTCATTCTCAGTTAGTCAAATTCCACAGTACCAGAGTTTTTAATATTCAGTCCTTTTTGCTGAAGATGTTCTTATCACATAATGAACATAACCTACGGTTTCCTAAGTTGGTAATCACTGATGAAATGACCCAGTATTATTGCAAGTTCATGAATTGTTTGATGGAAAAAATATACCGCATTTTCTTTCAAGAAATATTTCATAGGGTATTACCAGAGATGAAGGAAACATTGCAACTTTCTCCTAGTAAAAGTATAGGAGACTGGTTCCTTTCAGAGTCTGAAACAATTATAAGGTTATATGGATTTCTGTACCAGCCTTATATTCTTCCAGCCTTTCTGAAAACTAGAATATTTTCTTTAGAATTTTTTAGACAAAGGCTTACAGTTGAGGAAGAACACATCTTAAACTTTAGGAAGAGTCTAGATATTAAATTTCCGTGGGAGGAAGGGCCATATGTTGTCAAAAATAGATATTCTCTACCAATAATTGATAATTTGCTCAGAAGCAAGGATTTTTATTTGGGAGCTGCTATCAACTATGATCCACACGAGGTAATCTCTAAAAGAATACAAGCAAACAACAATAAGAATTTGGAACATACCAAAGTAGCTGGAATCAGAGAGGCAGCTAATTGGGAAGATTATCATAACAAAACCCCAGATAATATCAGCATGGAACAAGACTTTGTCTCATCCATACCTGGAAATAATTCTCCCCCAATGGATATTTCTAACACAGTTGTAGTTGTTGGTAATATTCCATCATTAATAATTTTTTCAGGAAATTCAAAGAAGATAGAACATCCAGGTTTCATGAACATTGAAGAAACAGACACTGCTAGTACAGCGAAGAAGCAAAAAATTGGACAAGAGGGACAAATGGTACAGGTGAAGAAGAGTAGTGTGAAAGGTAAACATAAGCAAGAAAAATCCAAAGTAACTAGTTTAGAGCTTCAAGAATATGTATTTTATGGAGTAACCCCAAACAAGTATACATCAAAAGAGAAGTGGTTGAATACCTATACGGAAGTGGCTGATAAAACCTTTGATGAAATAGTAAAATTATACAAGGAAGTGCGACAATTGCCAAAGACATATGTAACTTTAAAAATTGTAAGGGATCATGCGAAAGATAGATACACTGAGTTTGGCCATGACTGTTGGTAATAAGGTATCAGAGCTGAATGTGAATTTAGAGAATATCCCTACCACAGATATGATACACTTTCACAGAGAAACATGTGATATCATATATACAAGATTGCTTAAATATACATTACACGTGTCTAAACTGGAGTCCAATAAAAAGAAATCTCAGTACCTCCTACGGAAAGAAAAGGTTGAGAACAAGGACCTTCGAATCAAAATTAAAAAGTTGCAGGAGGAATTATTGAATGTTGATGGGAAGTCAGACAGAGGAGCAATTGCTCAAAAGTTGTTTGATGAAAAAGAGAAAGAAGTTCAAGTGATAAAAAATAAATTGAAAATTCCTTCCACTCAGCTTTTTCAGACCTTTGAATTGACATAATTTGAGAAGGATAAGGAAGCATTAAACATTCAATTGATTGATTGTAAAGACAAGCTGTTAAAGCTCAAAGAAAAAGAAAAGCATTGGGAAAGGAATGCTAAGCTTCTGATAG
Source organism: Pseudotsuga menziesii (assembly GCA_001517045.1). Lineage (NCBI taxonomy): Eukaryota > Viridiplantae > Streptophyta > Pinopsida > Pinales > Pinaceae > Pseudotsuga > Pseudotsuga menziesii. The sequence continues at coordinate 141,088 of LPNX010637591.1, read as the reverse complement.
AAAACGAAAAGGACCTAAAAATTAAGTTAGCAGCAAAAGAAAAAGAATTACAAGAAAAATGTGAATAAGTTAAAAATCAATTTATTTTTCCTTCTGTAGAAATAGATGCAACCTCTCTTTCTAAGCAATGTCTCAGGTAAACCTGAAAGATGTAGAACTCATGGAGTTAAAGCAACAGAACAAGAATCTAGAAGAGAAAATTTTGAAAAGAGAACAAGAGAAGAAGGAAGTAGAGGAAAAATGTCAAGATAATGAATCAGAATACCAAGTTAACAAAGCAGGTGGTTGGCCAAATGGCCTTGCAAGGTGCCAGACATATGATTTGGGATAAGATTATTCTAGAAGCTAATAAGTTTAGACCATATGTAGATTATATTGCAGATCAGGAGAGTTCTCTGAAAGCAACCAAACAGAATATTTTGATAGTAAAACAAGAATTAAATAAGAAACCAATGGAAGTAGCTTAGAATGCTATCAAATTTTTAAGTACCTTATCAGAAGATCAAGTCAGAAGGTTTGATATCCGAGACAGAGTTGTTGTTATCTCTTGGGATAGAAAAGTGATTGGAACATACATAATGCTGGATACTGTATAGGCTAAAGTTGATATTATAAGTCATAAAGCCAAAGAAGTGATTAATTTATTTACTCCATTGGTAAGCAAGGGAATTCCTTTCTTCTGGGAGGAAAAAGGACCATTATTGTCTCAAAAGGAATATCTGGATAAATTGGTCAATTGCAGGTTAGATCACAGTAAGTTTGAAGATATGCAACATGCTTTGTCTGGAAGAGTTTTGTTTGATAAATTGGCTGGAGAGTTTGAGTCATTATTGTATTTTAAAGTCGTGTGTGCCAAGGTGCCTAATTTTTCATATGCAGACAACATGGAACTCAAAGTTCTAGCACATGAAATGGTTGTTGCAGATTTGCCTAATCCTAAACATTGGAGAGCAGTTCAATAATATGGATAGACTAAATATAAGTTACAACCATGAAGACATCAAGGAAGACATCGCAAAAGGATTTTCAGCGAAAGATATATTTTATGATAAAATATTGTTTTTAAATTCATTAGTTAAGAAGTTTTGTTATCTTAGAACTATTTTGTAATAGATAATTGTTTTGACACTTTTAATACACGATTGAAAGCGTTAGATAGTTAATTTTATTTTTCAGCTCGAGGAGAAATTGTATAAGTATTCATACATTTGATGAAGTAAGGGTTGGGACCCATGAGATTTTGGAGATTTGTGTATTCAAGTATTTCTTTAAATTACAGAGCTAAAAGTTGGAGTCTTTCAGAGATTCATGTGTTATTTCATGTTTCATTCTGTACTTTCCCTTCTTATGTGAATGTTTTTCCAGTTTTATCTCTCCATTATGTTTTCCTTCATGTCTAAAATGAGAGTATAACAATTTGAAATTCATATTTGCCATGCTCTAGTTTTTATTTTCAGATGTCCACCAAGCCTTTCTTCTAAATTTGATACAGAATTCATTTTTACAATGCTCTGTGTTAATGGTTTGTTCATGTTCTTCCTTTTTCATCAGACAATCAAATTTTGACTGGGACTGAGTAGTTACCTTGCCTCTGTTTAAAACATCCATGCAAAATCTATGTTTATATATATTCATATCTTGACTCCATATCCCAATGGTCATGTGTTCAGTTTCAACCAACCTTACCAATTACAAACATTTTTTCTTATACATATTTCACCTTGTTAATATTTTGTGAGAGATCCCTCTCAGAAGAGAAAAAATCAAGTTTTCTCTTTAAAAGTGGTTTTTTCTGTTACCTGGGAATTGCCTTTACAACCTTGGGTAATTTTCCAGTGATAACAGATTCATTAAAAGAGGATATGAAATACCTTAGAAATAACCTTTAAATCATGATGGGAAAGGATATAAGTGGACTTCTTAAACAAAACTAAACATCTCTAAAATATGATACGGAGAACAAGAGGGAATTGTTCCAGTCATAGGTTGAGAAAATTGAGAAAGAATTGGAGAATAAGAGGTTCAAGTCCTTGATAATTGATAATTTACATCATTATGGGTTTAATTTAGGACAAAGGAACTATTTTATTCCCAAATTTGAATTAGGATAGTTTGATGGAACAAAAGTGTTTACATGGGTGAACCAAATAGAACAATTCTTTGGATTTCATAATATTATGGATGGTAAGAAAAGGATTTCCTTATCTCATTTTATTTTGATATAAAACCTTATCAATGGTATAATGGGTAGTAAAAAGGAATCATCATACTTCTCATTATACTTGGAGCCTATTTACAAGAAACCTATAAGCTAAATATGGTAAAGTGTGGGAACAATATTAGTTTAGTTAGTTACCAAGAATTAAGCACTTAGATGATGTGGATTATTATAATTCAATATTGTCCACAAGGGTAGACAACATAAGTGACCAACATTTGTTATAAGCTTACATGGGTGGATTAAAAAAATACATTAAACATGAGCTTTTCTTAAAAATCCTAGAAATTTTATGAAATCTATGCAATGTTATCACCATATTCAATCCAAAAATAAGGCTACACAAAAGTGTACAATTGGAACATATGTAAAAATCAAAGATATAAATTTTCCTGATAGGGAAACACTACCTCAACCTACTCAAATATCATAGAAGAAAATGGATGAAAGAAGAGAAAAATGAACATGTTTTGGTTGTAATAGAAAATGGTCAAAAGGGAATAAATTTCAATAAAAAAAATTGTTCACTTGGGAGGATAATGAGGAGGAACAAAATATATGCATCATCACAAATGGATGAGGAAAAACTTTTGAACCAACAAAATCAAGGGGATTATGTGGAAATTATGCTCAACATAGATCTAGAAAGATGCAAAATATTAGTTCATTCCTTGGCAGGTGTGTCATCACCCCAAACCCTCAACATTAAACGTTACATTAAGAAATGAATATTAATAGTACTAACCGATTCAGGTAGTACACATGAATTCATTGATAAAAAAAATAACAGAGTGCCTCAGTTGTTTTGTTTATCCAGTGATACATTTCAAGTGTTTGTTGCTAATAGGGTGAGTATTTATTGTGGAGGGAAATTCCATTACTTTAAACTTAGTATGGGAGACTATTATCAAACCCCATGTATGTCATTCCCATTGGAGGAGTGGATGTTGTTCTATGGATTCAATGGTTGAGAACCTTGGGTAGTATAGTTTTAAAAACTATAATTGATTATTCATGAGAATTGAATTGGAAGTAATTCAATACGAAATTAGAGGGAAAAAATCCCCACCCTCTCAGATAATCAACGTTTATAGAATGGAAAAGCTCCTAAAAAGGATTGTGGTTGATTTATTGTCATAATTTATTTTATGGAAGTGAAGTATGAATACAGAAATATTATAGATGACTTAAAATGTACCTTGGAAAAGCACCATAGATTCTTCCAAGATCTTACTACATAACTACCTCCATTTAGATATCATAAACATAAAATTGAACTCATTCCTAGAAGTAATCCTCCTAATAAAAGTCCTTATAGATATATGCATGTATTATTCAACCAATCAGGAGTTCCTTTTTAGCACAAGTATTGATGGTCAGGGAAAAAACATAATACTTGGAGAATGTACCCTGATTACAGAGACCTAAATAAAATCACCATTAAGAATCATTTTTTCATCCCAAATATTGATGAACTATAGATGAACTTCATGGAGTGGCTTACTTTACAAAGTTATATATAAAATCAAGATACCATAAAATAAATTAAGAGAAGAAGACATTTCCAAAACATCTTTTAGAACACATGAATGACACTATGAGTTCTCGATGATGCCTTTTGGATTAACTAATTCTCCTTCTACTTTTCAAAGCCTCATGAACACAAATTTTGACCTTATCTTTGAAAATTTGTGTCGGTGTCCTTTGATGATATACTCATCTATAAAAGATCGTGGTAATAACATATTAAACATGTGTATCTATCCTACAAATTCTTAATGACAATCAATTGTATGTAAAAATATCCAAATATAATTGTGGGAAAGAAGAAGTAAAGTGCTTGGGTCATATTGTTTCAAGAGAAGGGGTCAAGGTGGATCCTCAAAAGATTGAAGCCATCACAAAATGGAATATTCCTAAGAATGTTAAGAGCCTTAGAGAATTTTTGGGTCTTATGGGATATAACAGAAAATTTGTTAATAATTATGCATGCGTTGCATGTCCACTCACATCTCTATTGAAGAAAAAATTGTTTGTATGGAATGAACAAGATACTTTGTCATTCTCACTCCTAAATAATTGCAACACCTGATTTTAGTAAAACTTTCATAGTTGAATGTGATGCATAGAGAAAAGGAATTGGAGTAGTATTGATGCAAAAAGTGAAGCCATTATATTTTGAAATTAAACAATTCAAAGGAAAATACATGGTGACATCTACATATGAAAAAGGAATGGAATCCATTTCACATGATATAAAAATGGAAACACTATCTCATTAGGAGACACTTTAATGTCAAGATAGACCATGATATCCTAAAGTAATTTTTGGAACAAATAATGTCATTAGAAGAGTAACGAAAATGGGCATTGAAAATGCAAGGGTTTGATCTCGAAATAATCTAGAAAAAAAGGAAGGAAAATGTGGTAGCAGATGTCATTTATAGAATGTTCAATTAACACAGCATATGTCAAATACCATGTGACCTCACCATGCCTTTGGGGCCATGGGGTAATCAAGTAACTTACACAGTTCACCATTTATACCCAAATTCATTTTTCATAAATTTCATTATCAAATTTACAAGAGAAATAAATGTATGGTTTCCCAAAATAAACATATGCATATACTAAAACATACATGCATATTTAATCATGAATGAACTCATGTAATTCCCATAAATACATGAAATCAAGTATTCACATAACAATAAATTAAACAATATGCAAACAAATATATATACATGGCATTTTATAAGCAATTAGAAACTTATATTAAAATGTCCTCCAATTGACTGCAGAGCAAAGATATTTCTCCCATCCATAGGAACTCTATTATACTAGTTCTCTCTATAATAGAGGACACCCTAATATGGGGCTATTAATACACAAGAAGGAAAACACGTCTCAATTCCCCAACAAGCTCCCATGTGTTGAACCTCCTCCACATTTTTCCCAATCCATTAGCACTCCTCGTCCACCAGCCTACACAAACTAAGGAATGGGGTCCCATTATATAATTTAATAGTTCTGTGGGTGATTCCCAATTTACTTGTAGGGCTCCAACATAGGTTGGCTATGGCCTCTCTATGTTTAGACTCAAGGGAAATCAATTGCAAGATAGGTTCTCTTACAAGGAAACTCAATATTCCCTAGCACCAGTATCCTAGGGTAAAAATGCATTTATAGCTCTGTAATTATTATTTTCATCTTTTACATCTCCAACATTAAGTACAAGATGATGGGATCAATGGTTGATAGAATGTTTGAATGAACTATTCCTTAATAAATTGTATGTGTGTTAAGAACTAGCCATGTGGCATGCATGGAAAGTTCATTTTTCCCTTCTAATACAAACCTCAGGATACTTAACTCAAATTTATGGCTATTGCACTTTAATAAAAGAGGGATTCATAAAAATTAAGGATAATGACAAAAAATTATTATCCACTAGGGCCATCTCTCCCATAAACTCCCTTCTCACTTTCCCCTCTTATGGAATCAAAGATACCAATCTTGTCTTTGTCCTTCTTTGTCTACAATAGTTGTAGTTTTATATTAAACATAAAACACACATAATTACATCAACTTGGTCATACTAGACCATTTATTTCTAACTTATAGCCATTTCATCACTATATGTACATATTAATTAAACATCATTACATGCTAGGGTCAAAAATAGGGTGTTACAAGGCATTTCTAGAAGATTGAACAACTCAAGCGACCACTTAAGCAAGCATATCATAGATCAACACATTAATATTTTATGTGTTTAAAACCCTTTAAACAGAAAAATAGTCCACGACCCTAGTCAAATAGCTACTTCAGGAAATATGTTAAAGAAAAGGAAAAAATATATTACATATGATTTTCTCAGAATCTATCATAATGCAAATGACCCTTCATGCTCTTTAAATATAGATCATGGACCAATTGTTTTTTAATCCATATATCCATAGCTATTATGATCTAGGAGAAGATGAGATATGAAGTCACTTTATATCTAGAATATATCATGACACATGCATACTAAACAAACACACTTTACCTAAATACACATTATACCAAGTTGATCTTAACTAACTCCAAAGTAATCTAAATATCCTAGAATCCTCCCTTAAGAACAACTTGGGATAGGATTGTGAAGGATTTACAACAATGAAACAATAGCAGAAGGAAGGAGGCATTAGAGACTACCCGCCCCCCCCCTTAATGACAAATTCTTGAACTCTTAACATATATTGATGTTTAGAAAACTTCACTTCTTTAAGAGACTTTGTGAAGATGTTTGCAACTTGATCATCTGTAGGGGGGAAAAGCACTCTGAGAATAGGATTCTAAATAAGCTCTTTGATGAAGTGAATATTTAGCTCAATGTGTTTACTACACTAATGTTGAACTAGGCCTTTGGAAATACTTATGGCCACTCTAATTATCACACCAAAGGGTAGTCGAATGTTGCTTCTCAAATCCAAATCTAAAAGGATTCATCGAAGCCATATGTATTATTGACTTGTATTAATTTTGGCTCAATACTCTATGTTTTATAAAGAAATATAAACAACTTGTTGTTTGTTACAATCCTAATTGATAGGTACACAACCAATATTGAAAAAATAACATGTACTATACTTACGATCATTAGGGCCACCAGACCAATCTAAATCATTGAAACTAACCAAAAAAGGATCCCCCCTAAACTGTAATGAATCCAAAACTAAATTGTACCTTAAATATATTGAAGTATCATATTTGTTTATTTCCAATGGATGTCATGGGACATTTACATATACTAGGCAACGAGACCAACACTAAAGGAAATATCATGATGACTATGAGACAAGTACAAAAGAGTGACAATTAACTGTTGGTACAAGGTGGCATCTGCTTCATGTGTAGTGAAAGTCGCATAAATTTTGACTCTGTATTAAAAGGGAGAAGGGGTTTACAATCATCTATGTGAAATAAATGGACAAGGCCACAAGCATACTTAAACTTAGAAAGAAAAAAATGGTCTTTTCTTTGTAAGACTTGGGCCATTCCCTAAGTATGCCATTTCAAATCTATTTTTAAGGTTGTATTTCACATGGGTTAAAATTTTATGGTCACTACCAGTAAGATTAAGTTCAGCGACATAAAAAAAAAGGATTATGAGATAACTTCCTACTTTCTTGGTTTACACATTTGGTCCAAAATGACATTTACAAAAGATAGTGTTAAGGAAAAATATATCAATTTTGGAATACCAAGCTCGAGGAGATTTATTAAGGCCATAGAGAGATTTATTAAGGTGACATACAATGATGGAATCATTTTGAATATAGTCAACAGGTTGTTCCATGTAGATTTCTTATTGAAAATACCCATGCAAGAAGGTGGATTTTACATCCATTTAATGGACCTACCATTTATGTGAAATGACAAGGGATATAACAAGGAGGATGGAGTTTATTTTGGAAATAGGTAAAAATGTTTATTTTTAGTCAATTCCTTCAACTTGTGAAAATCCTTTAGAAGATAACCTTACCTTAACTCTTTCCACACTTCCATTAGATCCATACTTAGTTATATAGACCCATTTACATCAGATAAGTTTTCTTCCTTTCAGAAGAGGTATAAGATCCCAAGTATTGTTCACCATTAAGGAATTATATTCTTCATTCATCGTTGCGTCTCAATATGGATGGATAGAAGCTTATGCAAATGTCATTGAATAACAAGTCTCTTAAACATTAGCCAAAAGAGAAGAGGCTCATTGGAATTGTGAATATGTTTGAAGTTTAACTTTGGGGTCACTATCAACATCATCAGTTGTTTCATATGTTGTACGGACCCATCTAGGAAATGGTTGTGTTGGTGTAGGTTATTGTTCAATGGATCCAACTAAAGGACTATGAGTAGGAAAAGATGGATTTTAATCCTCATTGTCATTATCTAAAGAAGAAATTGAATTAGTATTAGAAACAATGAAGTTTTGAATAGAAGGTTTCACAAGAGTTGAATATGGACCGCAGGTCAAAGATTGAAAAAACACAAAATAATCTTCCAGGGGAAAATATTTTTATGAAATTTAACATCTCTTATGATAATAATTCCATTTTATTTTGGTTGAACAAGTATATAACCTTTTACATATTTCAAATATCCAATATCACTCTTAGGTTGTAATGCTTTCCATTTTTCATCAGGAATGTGATCCCATACTGCACTACCAAAAACACAAAAGTGGCTTACATCTAATTTAATGTTACTCCATGCTTCTTTCAATTTTAAATATTTGAGATAATTGGTGGGAGTGTGATTAACTATGTAATTGATGTACTTAATGGCTTCATCGCAAAATTGAAGACTTAATCCCTAATCTTGGATCATACAATTAGCCATTTCCTTAAACACATGATACTTTATCTAACGAACATCATTTTTACTGTGGTGTATATGGAACAACATGTTACATCTGAACTCCCTGTGTAGTGTAGTAATTTGTAAATTTATCATTTTAATTTTCACTTACATTATATATTCTTAACCTGTCTATTTTATGTCTAGATTATTTTTCTACAAGGGCCTTGTAGGTCACAAGATTGACAAAAACTTCACTCTCAAGTTTAAAGAAGTAAACCCAAGTTTATCTAAAGAAGTCATCAATGAAATTTCAGAAATAATTGAATACAAAAAATAAGCAGAAGGAAGTGGATGATACAAATCACTGTGAACAATATGCAAAGGGGTCGAGGCGTACCAAGGGAGACATTTTTCAAAGTTGTCCTGATGATGCTTCTCGAGAAAACACCTAGGGAAAACATCATCTTTGCAAGAAATGAGTGGAAGATTAGTCACCATTTTATAATTACATAGTTTTTACAATGAGCGATCATTTAAATGACCAAGTCACTTGTTCCAATGTTTAATCAAGTCATCTCTATGAGCAATAAGAACAAATGGAAAATGCGATGACCCAAAGTTGTTGAATCGGTACATCCTGGTAATATCATCGACAATTTTAGTTGCTAATACATATTTAGGATATTTGAAATCCTTGATTACAACTTGGGTAGGTGTAAACTCTATAGTATTACTTTCAAAAGAATGAGTGATTTGATATACTAGCAACAAATTGCAGGAAATTCTTAGAACACATAATACATCCTTGAATAGAACAACATGTAGTTGAACAGTTCCATATCCTACAACAATAAGAGATCTATCATTACCAACAACTATTTTTTTGGTGTTTACATTCATTTAGAGATGGAAAAATGGATTTATCCTTATCCATATGATATGATTCTCCATAATCAATGAGCCACTTAATAGTAGAAGAAGAAGAATAATATGTATTGAAGGAAAAACTATAAGACAAAAAGTGTGTCCACTAGATGTATAGTTAGAATAAGAATCAAGGTTGATGTTGTTCTTTTTCATTGTTGCTTCCAAGGTTGTTATCTTCTTTAAACACTTAGATTCCACATGACCGTCTTTCCTACAAAAATTGCAATGGCACTAAATCTTATTACCTTTTGATTTGGTTCACCATTGGTAGGATGATTTGGATGAGAGGGCTTGGGACTCTTGTTTTACATATTGTTGTGCGGATGTTACTTCTTGGGATGCTTGGGATTATCCTTTTTGTTCCATTATGATTTTCTAGGTGTATCGGCAGTGCTAATCACTCCAAGATGTAAGATCTTATCTTGATCTTAATTCAAAGCATCAAAAAAATATTTAAGAGAGGGTCATGTATAATTAGTCCCTAGATCTTATTTCATGGAGTAAAAGGTAGATACAGAAACAAAATAAGTAGGACCAATCTTGGAAATAATAGCATAAATACAATGTTTTTTTGCTTAGATATTTTTCATTATCCAATTAAGCATATAAGGGTTTTGGATTTAGATAAATAGTCTTCAATTCCACACAAATCACTTGGATTTAAAGAAACAAACTCATTTTCAAGTTCATGACCTTGAATCCCATTTTGTCTACCAAATACAATTTCCAAGTTTACCCAAGCCATGTTTGGTGCGTTAATTCCTTGAAGGTGGAATCATAACTCATTAGATATGGACACCGTGGTTAATCCATAGGATTTGTCCCTTTTACTGTCCCATTTTATTTTCTTATATACATCAATGGAGGAATTTTCTTTTCCCAAGGTAATTTGGTAAAGTCCACTACTTCATAGGACATCCTTCATATGGGTTCTCCATGCGAAGTGATTGGTAATGGTAAGCATAATATCACTTCAAGTGACCATATTAGAATATGAATGTAATATGGATTCAAAAGAATAAACGGATGGTCTAGATGCAAAGATCTTGAAAAATAACCAGTTAAAAAAACAACACTGAAAACAAAATATGGATGTCAAACAGGGATAATTTTAGCCCAGTGGGTTATTTTTCCATGTTTTTCTCCCAAAAAAGATTCACCATTTTGCATTTTTTGAAGCCCTGTTTCGCCCAATTTTGATGGGGTAAAACTTTTTCACCCTAAAAATCACCAAATTATTATATAAACGATATAAAATCCTTGGAAATTGAAATATTTTTAAAAAAATATCAGCAATCATTGTATAGTTGGCGTTTTAAGAATTTGTAATATTCACCAACATTTATACACTTTTAAATAAGTATGGTTCCTTAAAATCATCCTTGATGTCAAAGTTATGCCTTTTTAAGAAAGGAATAAAATGGAACTAGAGAGCTAGTGGCAAGAAAGGTTCAACCACATGGTGATGAGTGCAAAAAAATGCAATAAATATTTATCCCCCTTACTAAATTTTCCTGTAAGCTCACTTTTACGAATAATTTACTTCAAAATAAGTGGGAAGCACTTCTACAATGTAGTTACTTTAAAAATTAAAGTTGCATGGACTTTTGCAAAATGTAACAAAAAGAAAAAATTCAACCCAATACCTCTTACTTAATAAAGGAACTTTCAACCAAATGAGTTAAACAAAATACTTAGTAATATTATAGAGGAGAATGAAGGTGTTGTTGTCATTGTTGTTGTGGAAGAGTATGCCTACCAGAAAACCTTATTTTTTGGTCTGCAAAACACTTTACACAACCACACAAAAAACAAAAAATGAAATTCTGAAATCAGAATTTCTCAAATTTGGGGTTAGTCCTTGGTTAGATTACCTAAAAATGTAAGTTTGCTCATATTTTATTGTTTACTAAGTTTGCACAAGACGCATGACTAAGAACATGCTTAGTTAAGAAAACTCTTTTTGTTCCTTTTCTGATTTGCGCGTGACAAAGAGCATACACAAATAAAAAAGGTAACAAATTGGGAATAACAAAAAAAGAACCAGGCTAAAGCATAAAATAAAACAAGAAAGATTTTTTTTCAAATCCATAAATGCATACAATATACCTCTAGATTTAGTAAATGGCCATATCTTGGGAAAACAAAAACATTTTTGAGTGAAACGAAAAAAAAATTCTAATTGAAAGCAATGCTCTAGATTCAATGGAGCATTGTTCTCATCCTAGAAATATACCTAAATAGTAGAATCTTGAAATATTTTGATGCACGTGGATACATTGGTTCAATAACCACTTATACTATGAAATGAGAAATTCGTACTAAGAACGAGAACTATAGCCATAAAGACGACGATTTTTGCATTAAAATCACCAAAAACACCTCCCAAATAGAAAAGTGTTGATACCAATATACATGTTTTTTTTCGGGGTAAAAAATAGAGCCATGGCTTAAACATCCCATACTATTATTTACAAAAACTTTAAACTTACAACTTTACAACTTACAGCTTTTTTGAAACTTGCATATTAAACAAACAAAAATATTTCGTAAATACTTTCACTACTCTAACCATATAAAATCAATGAAATTATGATGTGATTCATAATGAAATCATATATTAGACCATACAAGAAAAAATGATTCATATAAATATTCAAAATTTCCTTCATAGTTTCAATTACAAACATGATGCTAATAAAAAACATCTAAAATGTTTCATTTGAAATTATTCAAATTCATCCATGGATTCTGACACCCCATTAGAATCTACATTTTCTGTGGATGAAGGACTATAAAAAGATGTATATGACCCATATTCTTCTCTATTATCAATGGGTGCACCATCTGAATCTACATAGATGCCCATCATTTCAAATGTCATATTCCTTCTGGATCTACGGCTTGGTTTAGCAGACTCCCATATTGCAACTTCTTCTTTTGGAAACAACTTCCTGATAATCTCTATAATATTGGAGTAAAGAGTGTCTTTCTTTTTTAACTTGAAATAATAAACAAATATATCAACTTCCTCTAATTTCAAGATGTCAATGCGCCGACGATTTATTTTTTGACCCATTCTTTTTCTCTTTCTGCAAACCCTTTTCTCAACCACCATCTCTGCCTTGTACAAACCAACAAATGGGTGTGTATATGTTGTATACCAATTTACTTATATTGATAATAATTCTTCATTTTCTTTATTGACCTTCATAAGTTTTGCAATCTAGAACAAATAATCACATGCATCATTTGTGGCCAAAACTGCAATCATGCAACCCTCCTTGATATCTTTTACTTAGCCCCCGTAAAGGACTTTCATCTCTCGACGCTTTGCAGATGATCCTCTTGAGCCAATATACATTTCTCTTTCCTCTACTTGAGAAAAATCAACACCTCGAGGTTCAACATTTGTTCCTCGTTTTCATTTGATACTCTTTGTGGCCAAGTAAATGGAGACTTCAAATATATATCTCCATTTGTAGAGTTTGGAATTATGTCACTTTGCTCCATGAAAAAAGACTCCCACCAAACATAATCAGTAACATCAAAGTACTCATATGTGTCTTCGATAGACTTTTTTATTTCTTCTAAGAATTGAGAAGAATCAACATCTCTACTATGTCTCCTTTCATTATGAATCTTTGTATATGATTGCAATAACAATAAATTTGAAGCATACATTTGAGGATTTGGGATGAATTTCATAAATGCCAAACCTGATTAAGACCCCCATTCTATGCTAGTTAAGTACTTCTTGCCCCACAGTAGTGTTTTTCCATCAATATTTTTGATACAAAATTGATGTTGAAAGATAATGTCATTAATTTTTTCAATGCACCTTTCTTCACCATGCAATCCAAAAATTATTCTTTGTGTGTCAATAGTTTCTTCAAATTTTTGTACAATATGCTCTGGATGGTATGTTTTCCTTACAATTTCAATCAATTATGGTAGGATCCCGACTTTATTCCTCCTCAATGTCCTTGAAAAATGACTGAACATTTGATCAATATGATCGTGTGTATGCCCAATAAGAATGAAACCAACTTTTACCTTTTTAAAAATTCCCAATTCAACAAGCATGTTTATATAAGCAAACATGAATTGGTTTTTGTTTTCTCAGCTTGTGTTGTCCAATTGCAGATATAGAACTTCAAGGATATCACCAATACAATGAGAAAGGACATGATGAATTATGGTGATGGTTAAATTTGAATCATTGTGAATATTTGGAGTTGTAAAGTAAACCCTTGGAAACATTTCACCATAAAAAACCATACACTAAATCAAGTGAAACTGAATAAAATTTTCCTCCTTTAAACTCTTTGGCACACAGACAAAATGTGGCAAGAGCTTTTTTTATTATCTATGCCTTCAATTATCAAACCCATATACTTATGTGGAGCATCATAACACTTCTTGTGGTGTTTGTACAACTTTTGTCGTCCATTTTATTGTTGATTGTCATGTTCTTGCAGAGCATTGATTATGGAATCTACAAACAACATAAAAAAATATTGATAACTAGTTTTCATAATTCGCATTTATCTAAAAAATAAAATAAAAATTGTAAACATACCGTTCTATCCCTTCTTTCTTTAAGAGAAGCACATGTATTGCATATCCCCATTCTTGACCTCTTTGGAAAGCATACGTTGTTGAAATTTTTTTCCATACTCTTGTGAAATATGCATATCTGGTGAAGTTTCCATTTCCTTGACCACCTTGAACATAATCCTTGTATAAGTTTTTGATATATTTACTTGTGAAATTATCTAGAATGTGTATTGTTTCTCTATTTGGAATACTCTCTCTGTGCTTGGAAAATGAATCATGCATCCATGATATTGCAATGTGTGTTGATGGTCGAGTGATTCATCCATGATAATCATCAGAATAAAATGTAGGATCATTTTCTTGTCTCAATTGGATTCTTGATAATCTAAGATTACCAATTTAGTGAATCCTTTTGAATACCTTTCTACAAAGAAGAAAATTTCCAGTGCGATAATCATAAACTGTCCTTGTAGAAATCATACACCCCACTAAATATGAATTTTGCATACTTTTGTTCAATGATAAATACATGTTCCTTTTCTCAAAGGAATAATTGTAGCCTATACCTTTCAAACAACTATTGTGGCAACACACTTGAAATCAATTGAGTAATATAACATAGACTTGTGAGAAATTATTTCCTAGACCTTGTATAATTTGAATTCTTTGGATTGACATAAAAAGGTCTAGTCCTACACTTAATCCTACTCATTGTTGGATTATGTCTTTACCTTTCCTAGACCATTATCTCTGCAACAACAACCTTATTAGAATGAAAGTTTTCATTGTGAGGAATATGACCCCCTTCATTGAAAATATGATCATGGAATTCAGTATGAAAATGATTGTCATGATCAATAATAAGTTGATCACTTGCAGATAGATCAATGTGACCATCAACACTATTGGTGCCACTTAATTCTTCACTGAAAGGGAACTCTTGAGATTCAAAATTGACATCATGGGTGCCTATAACATCCTTACTTGGAGGAGAATCATTGTCTTCATAATCAACATAGTCATCATCGATTCCATTGAAATCCTCGCTTGGAGGAAAATCATCATCGATGCCAATGAAATATTCACTTGGAGGAAAGTCATCATCGGTGCCATTGAAATCCTTGTTTAAAGGAAAGTCATCGTCGGTGCCAAGAAAATCCTCGCTTGGAGGAAAAATAATCATCAGTGACATTGACATCCTCACTTAGAGGTAACTCATCATCGGTGCCATTGAAATCCTCGCTTGGAGGAAAATCATCATTAGTGCCATTGACATCTTCGCTTGGTAGTAATTCATCATCAGTTCCATAGAAATCCTCGCTTAGAGAAAATCATCTTCACCATTATTGGTGTCTTCATCCTCACCAAAATCATCATCCGTCCCATTAACATCCTCACTTGGATTAAAATCATCATCGGTCCCATTAAAATCCTCACTGGGAGGAAAATCATCATTTGTCCCATTAAAAGCATTACACCTAGGAGAATAATTATCATTGGTCAAATTAAAATCCTTACTTGAAGGAAAATCATCATCCGTCCTGTTAGAATCCTTGCTATGAAGAAATCCATCATCATTATTGGTGCATGCATGCTCAACAAAATCATCATTAGTCCCATTAAAATCCTTTCTTTGAGGACAAACATCATTGGTGCCTTAAAAATCCTCACTTGGAGGAAATTTTTCATCATCTTGATTATTGTCTTTAGGATCCCCACTAGGAGGAATATATTCATCATAATCATCATCACCATCACATTCTTGCCCTTCATTATTGGTGTCTTCAAAATCTTCAGAATTAGGAAGTTATTGAATAACATGTTTGATTACATTGCTTGCACTACTAGTATCTTGGCTAGATGAAAAATACAACTCTTCATTGACATTAGAATTTAATTCAGATGAGTCCATGACTTCTCACTAAAGGATAGAATTATAGAAAAATATTAATAAGTAAGACAATGAAATTTTACCATAGTTCTCACCAAAAGTAGAATAGTGCAAATGTCAATCAACCATCTTATAGCTATGATAATGGAATTTCCCCTCCAAAAAATCCCCCCCCAAATTTTCCCTCCAAACTTGCCTCCAAAATTTTCATTCAAAATTTTCCCTCCAAAATTTCTCACAAAAATATAGTGCATGTTCATAAAACTATAAAAAAATGATATAAAAGACTTTGAAATAATGTATTAAATAATTACATATTTATATCCTCAGACATATAAAACCAGTGAAGTTTTGTGTAAAATATTTTATATACAATATGTAATAAAGTAATGGTTATTTACATTTTCTTTTAATCCCACATTCATAAAACAAGTAATGTTAAACTTAATCTAGGCTATATAAACCATTTAGTTTTCATACTATTCATCCTTAAATTTGGAGAAATTTACTAACAATTTCAAGGTTAGTTAAGTTAAACCTAATCTATCTAATAAATTTGCTCTTTTTTTTTCAATAATGTTTTTGGGGGTGCAGTTAGGGGGGTTAATTTATTTTTTTTAATATGATGTTTTTTTGGGGGGGAGATAAGGGGTTTTATTTTTTTTAGTTAGGTGTATTAATATAGTGTTTTGGGGGGGGTTTAATTTTTTTAATTGTTTTTTAAATGTAATGTGAGGGGAGGATTTAGGGGGTTGGGGGGGTTTTAATTTTTTAACTTTTTTAATATGTAATGTTGGGTGGGTCTAATATTTTGTTATTTTTTTTAAAATGTAACGAAGGGGATTAGGGGATTCGGGAGGGGGGGTTATATTTTTTTAATGTAATTTTGGGGATGGTTTTGGGAGTTAAGGGGTGGTTTAATTTTTTTTTTAAATTTATTTTTATGTAATTTTAGGGGGGTTAGGTGGTTGGAGGTTGTTTAATTTAAAAAAAAAATGAATGTAATGTTAGGGGAACGGTTAGGGGGGTGGAGGGGGTTTAATATTTTTAATTTTTTTTAAAGTGTAATGTCTTTTTGGGGGGATTAAGAGGGGGTTTTATTTTTATTTTTTTAATGTAATGTTAGGGTTAGGGGGTAAGTGGGGATGGGTGGTTAAATTTTTTCAACGTTTTTCAAATATAGTTTATATGACTATTGATGTTGATTTTTTTAGATTATCAATGTTTGTTGACTGTATTTTAAAATTCTACCTTTTTTATATAGGGAGAATGGCATCACGAAAGATATCTGTGAATGTTTCTAGATCAAGAGCAGCGATGATTGCATTGAAATAAACTGTTGAGGTATCTGACAATGTTGAGCCTTAAGATGAAGTTTTGACCTTTGAGGAATTAAAAATCAAGAATGATAGAGAATGAAAATATGCGGTAGAAGAATACAAAACGTATTATTCTTGGCATCTGAAGAGAAAATATCAAGGCACAGCATATAGTATTCACTTATATTTTGTTGCATTTCCATATCTTTAATCATATTATCATTAATTGGGATTGTTGAGAGATATATGTGTGATATCGGGTACATAGCTTGTTTATGCACAAGTAAAACAAGTGAATACATTTGCCAAAATCTGATATTGTTTGAAGGTTTCAAAATATAATGTTCAAGAAACTTTCACACCCTTTTGTGAAGGGGTTGTGCATGATATTGAAAGCGACAGAATAGTTTCAATATTGAGATTATTTCTAAATTGGTTTTCTTATAACTTGGATATCACAATGTAATATATTTAATACCGTAATGTTTTTATTTTACAGGATTTTTCTAGGTTGATTTCAAACATGTTGAATGGAATTTATTATATAGAGGAAAATCCGATGGATGTCGTTAATGCTTCTCTTCAAAAGGGACAAGAATCAAGGAAGAAGAAACAAGTGTCAAAAGTTCAAACTGAAGAAGTACAAGAACAAAAAGGAAAGGAAATACGACAATCAAATCAGGTACCTAGAAAGGTTACATTTAAATATTCATCTCTCCCAAGTGAACATGTTGAAATTGTTGTCATTGAGGTTGCTACTCCTACTGGTTAGAGTAAGAATCAATCTCATATAAGAAATATGGTTGAGGGTGTTTCAATTCTTGATGAAGGCATTGTTAATTTAGATGGAACCCTTAAGGACAAAAAAGGAGGAGATCTACTGTTACTGAATCCAATGTTATCCCTGAATATGAGAGTGAAAATTCTAGGGGCAATTGGGAAATAATTACTCTAGGTGTTGAGATAGAGGATGGAATTGTCAAGTCAACACAAAATTCCATTCGAGATCGATTGCGGAGGGATAAATTGGTTAAAAATAGACATACATTTGGGTTGAATGTGAATCAACTTTATAGACCCACAGAAGGGAAAGATCAATTTATAATTAGAAAACCACATCATTTGCATATTCACAACTTAAAAGAATTGATGACGCACAATCCCTATGCACATGTGGTTGACTACATAGTCGTTGTTTACCCAAAATATGTTCCTACTAAAGATGAATTTGATCGAACAAGAAATTTTCATTGAAAATAATATATTCTTGGGGGGGTCATTCTACAGAAGCGATACAAGAGTTGACGCAAGAATATACCAATAACCCTATTTTTGAATCAGTGAAATGCATCATTCATGTTGGTTTAACATATGTAGAAGCAAAGTTGTTGGCATGGGATCATAACACAAATAGTGAATATAGGATGACTATGGCATCTATTCAAAGGGTGAGATTTGTCCACAATGAATTTTTGCAATGTGGTGGGGAAAAATATAGAGTTAATGCCAGTTTTCAGAAACAATGTTGTTTGGAAATAAGTATCCCTATTAAAGAGGATAATGTGAAACAAAAAAATGCCAAAGGTAGTGATGCATTCAGAGCTATAGATGGCTATTTCCAGTTGGCATTCAAATTAGGAAAAAATAGGACTTGATTGAGGACATATTTAGCTTGTGGAAAATATTGGCATAAAAAATAAAAATAAAAATTCAAAAAAAGTAAAGTTGTTCCATGGAATAGTGGTAGGACAGGTTCCAATGTCAAGAATTTGTCAGAAGACATTACTATTACACCTTAGAGAACAATGAAAGATGTGAAGGATGAAACACTAATAGCTATAATATTGTCACGGGTAAAGTTGGGTGAATTATCCATGGAGGAAATGTGCAATGAATTTGACAAGTAAGTTGATGTTTTTTTTATGGTACAATGTTTTTTTATTGAGTTTAACATTGTTATCATGTTATAAGTATCGGTTATATTATTATATATGATTGTAAACATTATTTATTGTCTCATCATTTAGTCACATGATTTACTTGAAAATACAAGAGGAGATAGTTATAATGTTGAATGAGAAGAGTTGGGATGATGTCAAATGCAACTATCCAGAATCAAGCTCAATAGAAACCATAAAACATTTTTTGTTGCATTCAAGAAGGTATATTGATCTATGATACATCCTGAATTATTTATTTGGTAATTCAGTTCATTTCTATTTAATTACTTATAAAGAAAATTTTCATTTGAAGAAGCCAAAGAGGGGTAGCCTCCTTAATTCATTAGTTTTCAAGGGTTTGTAGCCTCCTTCCCGTAGTTACGGGTAGATAAAGTGTAGTACCATCCTTCTCTGTAGTAGCAGGAAGAAACTATTTGTAAATATAATTTTGCAGTATTATGAACTATTGGTGGTTTACCCAATTGGGCTTCCACGATAAATTTGTGTTCTATGTGTTCTTGTTGATCATGTGTGTTAATGAATAAATTAAAAGTGGTTTAAATTGTTAAAAGTTACCAATATTGATTCACTCCCCTCCCCCTCTCAGTACTTCCCAATATTCCAACAATTGGTACCAAAGCTGGTTTCTTCACTACAGTTTAACCACTAGAAGGAAGATCCTATTAAAAACCACTATGGATCAACAAGAAGGGATTCTAGCCAATAGAGCTCTAGTACTTGATAAAGAAGAATATGTATATTGGAGCATAAGAATGAGAGTGTACTTACAATCATTAGGATATGGAGCATGGAATTCAGTAATCTCTGATTACATCCCACCAAAAAGAGTAAGAACTACATTTCAGAAAGAATCCAAGAAAAATAACTCAAGGGAAATGGAGGCCATACTTGATTAATTACCTGAACCTATCAAAGATAATATAGGAAAATGCATCTCAGCTAAGAAACTCTGGGTCAAATTGGAGAAACTTTACTCAGTTGAAGAAAGGGCAGAAGCAAGCCTTGCTACTCTCGAGGATGATAGCGAAGATGAAGAAAATATATTCATGGGGGCAGTAACTCAAGCTTCAGAAGATGATTCATAAATAGAAGAAGTGGTGGACCTAAATCCAAAACTCATGAGTTCTCTTGAAGAATTGAAAAAGAGCAGAATGAAGAACAATTCTTTGGAAGAAAAGTTGTCAAAATTCCAAGAAGAGGCCGAGACCTTAAAACAAGAAGTTGCTAACTTCAAAGGAAAAATAAAGAAGCTAAAAGATAAACTATCTGTTAGTGAGAAGTTCAAGGAAAGTACTGAAGCACTTAATAAAGTCCTCAGCTTACAAAGATTCCCCAGGGATAAAACAGGTCTTGGATATGATCAAGAACATGCCCTTAGAGGATCAAGATCCTTCACTCAAGAAGATGTTGGAGATGTTAAATGTCGGAATGATGCTTCCAAAGATACACCCATACAACAGGAGAATTTCAGAAAGATTAATTCTAGTCTTCAAAATTCAGCTCATCCTTCTAAGAAGAAAATTTTCAAAAGATATGCCAATGAATTCTATGGATATTGTCATTTCTTTCACAAGTTTGGTCACAAGGCTATTGATTGTGAAATCAAAAAAGAAGATCAAGGTCTGAAAAGAAAAGAAGGCACTAACATCTCAAATAGAAAAAGACGTATTATATGCTTCATATGCCACAATGTTGGACACTTTGCAAAACATTGCAAGAAAAATACATGTAGACTGTTTAAGGAAACACGGGAGAAGAAATATAAGATAGAATCCAAAATAAAAAGAAATAGAAGAGTAGTAAAGAGGGTACCCAAAGGAAATATGTGGAGAAGAAAGACAAATTTCAAGCATCAGTGAGGTCTCCAAAGATGATAACGAGCATAATAGTGCCATAGATAAAAATGGCATTCAATATGAGGAAAAACAAGACGGAGATGTAAAAGAATACATCGAAGAAGATGAAGGTGAAGGTGATGAAGAAGGACATAGTGATTGTGGAATATTTTTCTAAGATCTCTCATTATCTAAAGAGAACCCTAAAAATAACATTATGAGGGATCATATACTCATTTTTCTAAGATCTCTCATTATCCAAATGATTTTTAAAGAAAAATTCAATTGGTGTCTAATGTTGAGGTATGGTGAAAGCTATCTTCTTCAAAAACAAGAGATGATCAAGGTTAAATGATAAGAATGGTGCATGGTTGACATAGAGAAAATATGCATAAAATTGGTTGGAAGTAAACTGAGAGAGACTCAATAATGGAGCATAAGGAAGCACAGTTATTAGGGGAGTCTATGAATTTATTACTTAGGTTATCATTAAAAAACTTGCCGCAAGAAGGAAAATAAGGATGCTAACTATGACTATCATTCTTCAAGCAATGATTAGTACCAAGTCCAATTAACAAAGGAAAGAGACATGTCAGCAAGGGCATTTGTCAAAAAGAAGAAAATGCAGCATGTCAGGGGGAGATATGTTGACAAGGGGAGCTTTCAAAATGAATCCTTGTCATTAATGTCAAAGGGGGAGAAAATTAAGTTGTTTCTATCAATTCCATAGGGGGGGAATGTTGAGTTTAGTTGTCATTGATGTCAAAGAAGTTCATTAATGTCAAAGGAAGCGATGATGTGGTTGTTGAGTATGGTTGTCATTGATGTCAAATAATTTCATTAATGTCAAACGAAGTGATGATGTGGCATGTGTGATGTAATGTCCCAGTTTTGACCCCGTTACATTAGATGTATATGATGTATAAATTGTAAATGATCAGGGTGTGGAGCTTAAGGCCAATGCCCCACCATTGATCGGTTATGTTATGTTTTGGATATTGAATTGTCACCGATGGTATATCGGGGAATGCGACATATATTATGTTGGTCATCATGTAAATATGCATCTATAATTAATTAAATGAACCCGACCAATGTTAGAATAATCAAACCCGTAGTATTACCCACTTAGACATTAATTCATTTATTTTTGTCTTATTTTCCTAGTTCATGAGTCCCACCATGTGCAAGTTGCTAATTGCCTATCCATAGAGGTCAAACTTGCCATCTTTGAATCATGTAGCGCTTGGGAAATCCTTAGGAATCAAATCTGCTTTATTCCTGGCCTCCTAGGCGCCCTTCTACTTTTTCTGCTTTATTGACTGCTTTTTCAGTGTTTTAAGGCACATAGGAAAGCAAGACTAGGTGAGGTGAACTTGTTTTCTTGCCCTTTCATCCTCCACTCTTTCCTCCATGCAAAAGAATGTATGAGCTACCATTCCACCACTCATTACCTTTCCCATGCACCCTTTCCAATTCGTGAGCCTCATGACAGATTTGGGATCAGCTTTTTACACCTATGGGGGATTTGCCTATTTTGGGTAAGCCTGCTTTATGCTAGTTTTGGATGCCTCCTTATGCATTCGATCTCTTGATGTATTCTATATATTCAGAAACCTATGTTATTACAGGGTTGGCTATTGTACACTCAGTTAATATAATTTTGTGTTACAGCTCCATATTCAGTCTCCATTGTTAGCAATTTTGCATGATCAATTGATAATTGTTGTGGGTAAAATTAATCTATTGATGGACTGAATTTCTACAACCAGCTACGATCGTGGCAACTAAAATGAGAAAGGGGCATGATTTTCACAAGGATAGGGGTGGGGGAAATTGTCAACCTTGGCCAATGAGAAAAAAACCCATATGTCTTCTTCCTTTGTTTTATTCCAACCACTTTCATTAAGAAAGGCTGCTGGTGGTTGAGGCAGTTATGGTCTTGGAAGTGGGGTGGTAGGACTGTTATTCCTCACCCACACGCACACTCTACCCACGATTTTGCTGTTCATCCTCTCATGTAGATCTTCTTCTCTCCCGGACTGTGTTGAAGGCTCACGCACTTCCAATTTTCGCGTCCTTCTTGTTGTTTGTTCATCCATGGACAAAAACGGAGCTATTTTTCCTCACGCAAGACCTCCATTTTCTGTTCATTCCTCAAAGGGTCGGATTGTTTTCCACGCACAGGATTTTCCTGGTTTTTATCCACGTATTTTTCCTTTGCGGATCTACGGATGGTTTGGCTGTATTCTGTTAGTTTTTCATCACATTTAAGTTAGCATTATGATCTTAGGATCTTTTCACTGAGAGAATAACAAGCACAACAATAAAACATAAGCACATCACAAGAGACAAGAGACACAAAGAGTTTTCCTCGGGGAAACCATAAAGGAGAAAACCCCGCAACTTCCTCTAAGATAGAATCAACACCAAAACAGTAAGAGATCTCCCAAAACAGCAGTAGTCTTCTGTCTTCTGTCTAGTCCCAAAATTTTCTTCTCCAGTAGTGCGCCACACTTGGGAGAGCAAGTGATGTATTTCACAAGTGATAAATAGAGAGACTCTCACTCTCTATTTATATTCATCCGTTCACTTGAATTGCCTTTTCACACGTAGGCTCAACCTAATAATTACAACTCGAGCCTACACCTTAATTAGTGTATAATAACTCAAGTGCCCCGAAACTGTGGGGACTTACCTAATGACTTGATATGACTTGATTACATTATTAATTATCCCAATCGAAACATCGGGGCATGACCACATGACTCAAATATATAATAGAGACATCCCGGAATAAACATCGGGTTACAATATATAAGATACATAGAAGAATACATTCCGAAGTTACATATACATCAACACTCCCTCTTAACTAGGAAGGTATTCTTTCGACACAATTTTCAGCACTGGTCTTCTTCTCTGTATCAACTAGATCATATCGTCTTCAAGTCATCTTCGTCTTCAAGTCATCATCGGATCTGGATCATCTCTCGATCTGGATCATCATCACTGGACTGGATCTGGATCATCACTCGATCTGGATCATCATTACTGGATCTGGATCATCACTCGATCTGGATTAACACTGGTGCTATCTCATGATTCTTCTCATCATAGGAAGTTCTACAGAGCCAGCCCTTTTTCATGCTGGTTGTAGTCCTACCCTCATGTAGGTCTTCACCCAGCACTTACATCTGACCTACTTGTCAGAAAGGCACACCCAGCACTCACATTTGATCATGTAGTAAACTACAATCCCATCAGAAATGCCCAGCACTCACGTTCAATAGCATGATAGGACACACCTACTATCATCTGTGAAATGGCTCAGCACTTACAACCACCAACATGATAGGACACACCTACTATCATTTGTGGAAAGGCACAGTGCTCACATCCACCAGCATGGTAGGACACACCTACTACCATCTGTGAAAAGGCTCTGCACTTACAATCACTAGCATGGTAGGACACACCTACTACCATCTGTGAAAAAGCACTGCACTTACAGTCACCAGCATGATAGGACACACCTACTATCATCTGTGAGATGGCACAGCACTTACAGTCACCAGCATGATAGGACACACCTACTATCATCTGTGACAAGGCTTAGCACTTACATCCATCCAGGTGGGAACACATCCTACTCACAATGATGGAAGGGCATGCACTCATATCTGATCATGAGGGGAACACATCCCAACAATCATATTAGAATGGCCCCCAGTCCTCCTCGACTGAGCTACCTGGTAACTGACCAGGCGCCTCCATTCTCCTAGAGAATGACAGTTGCCCTTACATCCGACCTGCTCGTCGGAATGGCCAACACTCACATCTGACATGGAAGGAACTTAATCCTTTAGCCATGAACAGAATGGTTCAGCCCTTACATATGATCAAGTGGGAACACATCCCTCTATCACATCAGAATGGCTACTCAGTTCTTATACTGAGTGTTCCTGGTAACTGACCAGGTGCCTCCATTCCTAGAATGGCAATTGCTCTTACATCTGCCCTGCTCGACAGAATGGCCAGCACTCATATCTGACATGGAAGGGAGCAACCCTACCACCATGACAGAATGGCTCAGCCCTTATATCTAACCTACTCATTATAATGGCTATGGATCTCAGCACTCATATCTGACATGGAAGGAACCAATCCTCTCACCATGACAGAATGGCTCAGCCCTGACATCTGACCATGGAAGGAACCAATCCTCTCACCATGTTAGAATGGATATGGGTCTCATCACTTTCTATGGGAGGAAGCCTCGATCTGGAGAACACCAATTCTGTCTCGAAAGTACTCGAACTTCAGCCTAGCCAATGGATTCATCAATACATCAGCTATCTGTTCCTCCGTCACAACATACAGGAGCTTCACTGCTCCTCTCTGCACCATATCCCTGATATAGTGATACTTGATATTGATATGCTTCAACCTGTCATGAAACACTGGATTCTCTGACAAGTTCACGCAACTCTGGTTGTCACAAGTAGCATCTAACTGGAGATCAAATATATCAGACAGTAGCTTCCGCAGCTATACTACCTCACAACTAGCTGAACAAGCTGCGACATACTCTGCTTCAGCTGTACTTTAGTGCCACACAGGATTGCTTCCTGCTAAACCAAGAGATCACACCTGATCCCATACTGAAGCAACATCCCGAAGTACTCTTCCTGTCGATGGCACTGCCTGCCCAATCTGAATCAACATAACCCTCCAGGTTAATCTTCTGATTCGCATCGTACTTGAGCCCATAATCAATTGTACCCTTTAGGTACCTTGAAATATGATTTGCAGCAATCAAGTGAACACTTCTCGGATCTGTCAAGTACAGGCTCAAGGTGTTCACAGCAAAGCAAATGTCTGGTCTCGTGTTTTTCAAGTACATCAATGACCCAATCATCTAACGATACATCGTAGCATCAACCGACTCTGACGAAGCATCACTCAATAGCTTCAGGTTTGATGCCATAGGTGTGGTCATGTAGTCCATCATCCTGAATCTCTTCAGGATCTCTACTACATACTTCCCTTGTCCAAGGAAGATCCCATCTATACTCTACCACACCTCCATGCCTAGAACAATAGTGCATCAACACATAACAGGAGCATCACTGGTCTTCTGTCTTCAACCTTGAAGCAAAGGTTGAAGTCCACTTTACTCTCAGTAAAGCCTAGAATCATCAGTAATCTGTCCATCCTGTCATACCATGTCGAACCTCAGGATCTTCTGCAATCACTCCCTCTGAAGCGGAGCATCATACTCCCTCTGTCTTCCGTACTCTATGCACTGAAACATTCTATATT
>LPNX010637591.1:72423-105385 GCA_001517045.1 Pseudotsuga menziesii | reverse complement strand
GGTATATTTGTGGACCCTGAAAAGATTGAAGCCATTATGAATTGGCCTACTCCAAGAAATGTGACAGATGTAAGATCTTTTATGGGACTTGCAAGATACTATCGGAGATTCATTGAAGGATTCTCCAAAGTTGCACACGCCATCACTTATTTGCAAAAGAAGGGGATGAAGTTCAAATGGACATCGAGGTGTGAAGAAAGCTTCCAACGGTTGAAGAGTCTTCTCACTAGTGCACCAGTGTTGAAGGTTGCAGATCCAGAGAAAGATTTTGTGGTGTGTACCGATGCATGCGGACAAGGGCTTGGAGGAGTCCTTATGCAGGGCAACCACGTGATATGTTATGAGTCAAGAAAGCTGAAGGAACATGAGAAGAACTATGCCACTCATGATCTAGAGCTTGCATCCATAGTACATGCTCTCAAGATGTGGAGGCATTACTTGATGGGTAGGAGATTTGAGCTCAAGACAGACCATTGTGGTCTGAAGTATCTATTTGATCAGTCTACTCCGAATGCTAGGCAAGCAAGATGGCTGGAATTTTTATGTGAGTTTGATTTTGAAATCAAGCACATAAAGGGAAAATAAAATAAGGTAGTTGATGCACTCAGCAGGAAGATGCAAGAAATGTATGTGTCGTCTCTTAGTGTTTTCCAATCAGATTTGAGGCAACAGATTGTTGATCATGTTGTTGGAGATGAACTGTATGAACATGTAAAAGACAAGTTGCAGCAGCAAAGTTTTGAGAAGAGGTATGAGGGATATAAATTGGGAGAAGATGGACTTCTCACTTTTAAAGGCAGAATTTATATTCCAAATGTAGCAGATTTGAGGAGAGTTGTTATGGATGAAATCCATCAAGCTCCGTATTCTGGACACCCAGGATATCAAAAGACCATTGCTACAGCAAGAAAGCAGTACTTTTGGCCAGGAATGAAAAAGGACATGGCTGAGTACATTTCGAGGTGTATGAAATGTCAACAGGTAAAGTTTGAGCATCAACATCCAGCAGGTTTGTTGCAGCCTTTGCCAGTTCCGAAATGGAAATCGGAAGTTATCTCCATGGATTTTATTAAGGATTGCCGATGACTTGGAGACAACATGATTCTATCATGGTTGTGGTAGAAAAGTTAACTAAAGCAGCACATTTTATACCGGTTAAGTCTACATATGAGACTGGCGACATTGCAAAGATATTCATGAAGGAGATATTCAAATTGCATGGGTTGCCGAAGGCAATAGTATCTGACAGAGATGTCAAGTTCACTTCCAACTTTTGGAAGGGGTTGTTTGCAGATTTGGGTACAAAGCTAAACTTCAGCACTACATACCATCCTCAGACAGATGGTCAGACAGAGAGAGTTAATCAGGTGCTTGAAGACATGTTCCGCATGTACGTGATGGACAAACCAACCAAATGGGAAGATTACTTGCACTTGGTAGAGTTTGCTTATAACAATGGACATCAGGCATCCTTGGGGATGAGTCCGTACGAAGCTTTGTATGGAAGAAGGTGTAGAACACCAGTGACCTGGGATAATCCAGTGAATAGGATTGTGCTTGGGCCAGAATTGCTCAGGGAAATGGAGCAAGAGGTCGTAAAGATCAGGCAGAAGCTGAAAGCAACACAGGATAGACAGAAAATCTATGCAGATAAGCATAGAGTGAACAGGGAGTTCAGTGTTGGGGATCATGTTTACCTCAGAGTGAGAGCAAGGAAGAGTTCCTTGAAGCTTGGAAGTTGTGCCAAGTTGTCGCCTAGATATTGCGGGCCGTTTGAAGTGCTTGAAAGAATAGGGCCAGTTGCATATAGACTTGCATTACCTGCTAGCACTAGAGCTCATAATGTTTTTCATGTTTCTTTGTTTAAGAGATATGTACATGATCCTAACCATGTGATAAATTGGGATGTGATTCAGGTGGAACCCGAGGGAGAGTTCCGAATCGAGCCAATGTGCATCCTCGACAGGAAGGTCACAATGCTCCGGAACCGAGCCATAGGTCAGGTAAAGGTGCAATGGGAGTACTTCGGACCTGAAGAGGCTACATGGGAGCTGGAGGATGCCATGCGATTGGCACATCCATTTTTGTTCGATTTTGCGGAACACTGAGGCGATACCAGTGTAGCATTTTGTTCAAATTTTGTAAAGCACTGAGGACAGTGCTATTGAAGGGGGAGGGGAATGTAATGTCCCGGTTTTGACCCCGTTACATTAGATGTATATGATGTATAAATTGTAAATGATCAGGGTGTGGAGCTAAAGGCCAAGGCCCCACTATTGATCGGTTATGTTATGTTTTGGATATTGAATTGTCACCGATGGTATATCAGGGCATGCGGCATATATTATGTTGGTCATCATGTAAATATGCATCTATAATTAATTAAATGAACCCGACCAGCTATGATCGCGGCAACTAAACTGAGAAAGGGGCATGATTTTCACAAGGATAGGGGTGGGGGAAATTGTCAACCTTGGCCAATGAGAGAAAAACCCATATGTCTTCTTCCTTTGTTTTATTCCAACCACTTTCATTAAGAAAGGTTGCTGGTGGTTGAGGCAGTTATGGTCTTGGAAGTGGGGTGGCAGGATTGTCAGTCCTCACCCACACGCACACTCTACCCATGATTTTGCTGTTCATCCTCTCATGCAGATCTTCTTCTCTCCACGACTATGCTGAAGGCTCATGCACTTCCAATTTTCACGTCCTTCATGTTGTTTGTTCATCCACGGACAAAAACGGAGCTTTTTTTCCTCACACAGGACCTCCATTGTCTGTTCATTCGTCACAGGGTCGGATTGTTTTCCACGCACAGGATTTTCCTGGTTTTTATCCACGTATTTTTCCTCTGCAGATCTACGGATGGTTTGGCTGTATTCTTCCCTCACGCACTGATTCGTGGGTCCTGCGTTGTCGTTTTCATTCACGCCCAGGCTGGGGAACTATAATATCTTTCCCAGCATGGTCTATGTATGTTTTTCCTGATGAATTCATTGCCCAAGGATGGGCTGAGTTTTCCCCACATTGTGAGCCGCATCCACTGATGCATTTCGGGGGCTGTTAATTTCCCCAGGCCATGAGCTGTGTTTTCTATTACTTATGGGGACTGCTATAGATGGTTTGAAGTCGTTTTCCCTGGTTTAAGCTGTGATAGCTAAATTGATTGCCTGAGTGCAATGGTTGGTCTTCGGACTGTATTGGGAGCAGGGATGGGGACTTAGTTTTGCTTGATAAACCTGGTGGCTAGAAACCACACAGACAGAGCTAGAGGGCTGGCCTTATTCTCCATCACCCCTGAATAGCACTAGAAGGGAATGCAGGGCCTGAGGGACTGTGTAGCAGAGAAGGGACTGATTCCTTGTGTTGGGTGTGTTTGGGTGTCTTAGAGGTCAGGCTAGCTCTAGTGTAGGTGTTCTTGGCTCTGTAATGAGCTCACCAGCTTAGCAATTAGCCTTTCCTCAACTCCTTCATGGCCTGATAAACCCAACTGTGTTGGCTTGGCTGTGTGTTGTATATCCTTGGCTAGGTGTAAGCCTGTTAGTTCCCTTATTCCTTGGAGAATCATGCCCAGCTCGGCGGTGGCAGCGCTGCTGAAATATTAAGGAGCACGCTGGCCTATGGTTGGGTGGAACGTTGCAGCGACATAGCTAGTTGCGGAATGACTTCATCTTAAGATAAGTGATCTTGTCCATTTTACTTGTGCAACCATGTTGATTGTTAATGATATGATGAACATGTTAAAATGAATGCTTGTTTGAATGTATGATGTTTCCGCTGTGTATGACAAATGAATGCATCTGTGTATGATAAACAATAGCCTTAGTGCATGTTTCACTGTAATGCATTTCCTTGCAGCATTATGTTTATGCAATTTTTATGCATGTACATGTTCATGGGCTCTTAGCCCATGTGTTTGAAGCTTGTAGTCGCATCCTCTTCGCCGGTCGGAGGCATGGGGACGTGACATGTGATGAGGCTAGGAAACCACATGATGGTGTTTTGGTGCTATTAGGAAGTCATTGTTGCAATCTGACATCATTCTGGAATGCTATGACAATTTTGGAAATTGACTAAGTTGTTGTAAAACAGTCGGCGTAACTCACCCAGTCGCTGTGAAACGGTCAGCGTAACTCATCCAGTCGCTGCGATAGTCGGCGTATGTTGGGTAAAATATGCACTATCTAATTCAACACTTAATTTTTCAACCCGAGAAGGTAGCTTGTGATATGCAAACACTATATGTACAGGATTAAAGCTTATTCTAATCTAAGCTAACTAGATATGAAAATGCACTAATCATGCAACTACATGATGTTAAACTACATGCATGACTATCATGAGTTAAATGCGGGAATTCAATCTACTCTTATGAAAGAAGGGAAACTATTTAACAGTTGGAATTCAAATCTAATCTACTGTTATGCTAATCTATTCTATGAAATGAAATTGCAACAACTAATCTAGGAAAGCGGTCACTTGGTTCGAAAGCAATTTAATCTAATGAAAGTAAATCTAACTATTCAAAACAAGCAACAATTCAACTAAACTATTTCATGAATGTATGAACTATATGCTTATGCAGGGTTGCAAATCTACTTAACCATGCGAATAACTACGATAACAAATACTGAAATTAATTACGAAAGCAAATATGAAACTAATTACTGTAAAATAGGAAATTATGCTACAAGTGACAAGAGCAATTAATCTATCTATTCTATGAGCGAAACTACTTTATATTTTCACAAGATCAAACTAACCAACTATCCTACTCTATTTATCGAACTCAATGCAATCGTATAAAGCAAATTGAAACACTAATCTAAGCACCAAGTGTAAACAAATACTTTGCGAGGAATCATAAACTAATGTAAGCAAACTAGTTTAACAAATCTAACATAATCAACAAATGATCTATGAACTTGAAATGTTTAATACTAAGATTATTAATCTAGTGATCATTAATTCAATTCATATTTAAGATCCTAATGCTAACTAAATACAATCAAATATAAAATCTACAAAGCATTCAAATTTCAAGTTTTAACATAATTGCAAAGATGAAATAATGTTCAAATTGACTTCAATACAATCCTTCATTTAAATAAAACCACTCATTCTAATATGAATCAAAAACTAAATTAAGTAAATAGAAAACTGTGTAATAATACAGAAAACAGAACATGTGATAGAAAGTGAACTTGACAAATGATTTCTTATTTAATATTTCGATGCTCTTATCAAATTAATATATTTAATTAACATAAGTTTTAATAAGCTTTATATTAGCATAAAGTTCACTGTTTAATTCAATCTTAAAATGAATTATTACTTATAATTGAAACTATTTTTAAATTAAACTTACATTTAAAACTACAGTTAACATTACAATAGTATTTAAGAAGGAAATCAGAAACAAGAGAAACATAACACTGCATAACTCAAAACATATTAAGGTGAAAGGAGGTAAAAGATAGGAACAAAACCTAATAAATACTTTAAACAACCTAACCTATGGTCCTAATGATAAACATAACCAATATCTAATTACCACAATCAAAACATAATTCAAAAGCTAAAGAAACAGAGCTTTAAAACAGGCTTAAAACAAATTAAGAACACTGAAGGTCAAATGAAAGGCTGGGTAACAGACTGGGACACAGGTCTAAATGATAGTCTGGACAAGCAGTCTGAATGAAAGTCTGTAAAAACAACAGAATTTAAGAAATAGTTAATCTAAATGATTTCAATATTAGCTGATTCATGCACATGGTAACAAAATGCATAAGGAACAGTAATTGAACCTATCTAATGATCAAATTCGACAGAGGGATAACATAAACTAATTCATAATTATAAAAAGAACTTGCTTCCTAACATAAAATATAAACTGTAATGTAATTGAACTGAATTCAAAACTAGATTAGGGATGACAGAATTAAATCTAACTACAACTAAACTAAATTTGCAGAATTAAACTAACTAAATTATATATACTTGCGACCATGAAATCAAACATAAAGCTCGAAAGAAAGCTGGAAAACAAACAAGAAACAAAATTAAGCATGCAACCGGTTATTTACTTCTGGAAATGAAACTACATTAATCCACATAGCAATATAATGTAATATAAGCTACTAGAAACAATAACATAAACGATTACAGTAAATCAAATTGCATAAACAGATTATAAAAGAAACTATACTAACTACCAGGAAAGAGATGACAAAAAATACACAAGAATGAAATCAAATGCAAATGGCAAAACCCAGAGGTCTGTTCGGCAACGTTTTTCTCCCTATCTGTTAATATTTTCAGAAACTTCCCATGATTAAGGGTAAATGGGTCCATTTGGGAAGTGGGTTTCAAACCGTTTTCCAAAATTCCTTATGGTTTTCTCACACTAGGCTCCCGAAATTTACCTCCTGAATTGGTGACGGGAATGTGATTGAGATTCATGAATTGAAGAAGATAGAAAATGAGCAAACATAATATGCTTGAACAGGAACGTGAAAGGGAAAATAGAAAAGGTAAATGAGCAGCAATGCAAAAGGAAAATGGCAGAGTATAAACATGATGGACAGAAATGCAAAGGGAATACAGTAAATGGGCAGAAACGTAATAACAAAATGTAAAGGACAGAGCATAAACTAGCATTAATAAAATTAAAATACAGAAACAAAATTACTTAGCTGACAAACACAAACACAGTTGAACGAGATCCATCTTGCACACATAGATATGCACACTTGTCGCTGAAGGGCCTTCTCAGGTGACAACGGCTTCACATTCACGAACTAATCAGTCACCAACGCATAAAAATGAATTTGAACCAGAAGCAGCAATTAAATATTATCAAAAAATGGATTTGTACAATAGCAACCCATCTCCAGACCTCTATGGTATAATTTATACATGAACAAACCAATGGAGGAGAATAGATTCGAATCCACCAATTTCCTGAGCTGTTACAACTAGTTTCTAAATTTAGAAAATGGCCAACCATGTTTTCTAGAAAAGTTGGTTTCAAAGCACCATGATTTTCTCCCAATTGGGTTCGAATTTTGCGAAAATTCCTCAAAGTGGCCGAAATGGACCTATTCTGCACAAAACCCATGTGTTAGAATTTTTAATTCCGCCTCTATTTTCCTAGAAATCG
Source organism: Pseudotsuga menziesii (assembly GCA_001517045.1). Taxonomy (NCBI): domain Eukaryota; kingdom Viridiplantae; phylum Streptophyta; class Pinopsida; order Pinales; family Pinaceae; genus Pseudotsuga; species Pseudotsuga menziesii. The sequence continues at coordinate 98,226 of LPNX010637591.1, read as the reverse complement.
CCTGTCTGTTAAAAACACATGGTCAAAATGGGCGTCTGGATGAGCGTCCAAATGACCTGTAACTGAAATTTGTTCATAAATCCAGATTCTTAGCGGATTTTCTGCTGGTTTGTTTTCCAAATTGAATGTTGGGTGCTAGATTCATGTTGTGGTTGAGTTTGATTGGTTGTATGCTGGATTTTACTAATCTTCTTCTTTCCCATCCTTATGATACGTGCACTCCTTCCTTTTCACATGATTTCCTGTGTAAAAATAAATAAATTACATATTAATCAAAGTTTTGTGAAATCCAAACAAAATAATTTATAAGTGCCATCCATATTATAAAGTGAAATAAAGTTCCATTTATATGATAAAGTGAAAGAAAGTGCCATACATATTATATTAGTTTAATGATTTTGTTTCTTTAATCAAATGTAGGCTATGGAAAGTCAATGAAATGTGCACCTCCCTTTTATGGCTAATGGAACCAATGTTTTTAAATATTTATGTAATTTCCATGCTTAATACATTTCCACTTAAAACATTTAAAATATTTTATTTTATGGATGTTTTCAATTTTGTTTTATACTAATTTGTTTTATTGTGGATTTCAACAAATTATGTTTTGAAAAGATTAGTATGTTAATAATAATCATTTTTTAATATTTCATCTATTTTTATTTATATTGTTATAAACTTATCATCAATCCTTGGTTTTGATTTTCACATGTAGATTTGACAGGACTAACGAGAAGTGGAAGGTGAAGATATCACAGGATCAACAAGAGCCAAAAGACAACGGCAAGCCAAACTTAGTGAACCAATGCAATCAAACCCAGTGCAGAACTCATGATCAGAAGAAAGGCCGGGTGGAGTACCAAAATGCTTACGACTTACACAATTATTGCAATTAATACATTAAAAATAACATATTAGGCTCACTTTACATTTACGAGATTTAATTAATAAAACAAAGTAAAATATAGCCTTATCGAACATAGATGTATTAAATTATGGTAGATAGGATGGGAAATTAATGTAAATAACATCATTATAAAAGATAATTCTGAACCCAACAGTGTAACTCATCCAGTCGTTGTGAAACGATCGACATAACTCATCCAGTCACTGCAAAATGATCGATGTAACTCATCCAGTCGCTACGAAACGGTTGGTTAAATCATCCATGTCAACATAACGCATCCAATATCGCCAAAATATTCGAAGAGGTTGGGAAAATATTGTTTCGGCACAACTGAAAGATCTCTGTCAACACCATCGGAGGTGACTCATGAGTAGGCGTTGAAACGATCAAAGAGGTTCAGAAAACATTGCCAATAACAAAGGATGCCAAGTGTTCGGGTCAACTCAGAGTTTTTTTTTGAAACGGTCAATTGATGCACATATACGTCGATACACTGATACGCCGAGAAAATGTGACAATGTCGCAGTCTCCATGGGGCTTGTGAAAATTCAACAAGGGATTATATCACCACATGGGTTTAAAGAAGCCCGCAAGAGCCTAATATGCCCACAAAGAGGGGTGAGGTTAATCCCGCAAGGGCTAAGGGATGCCCGCAAGTGCTTGGTTATGCCCGCAAGGGAAAAGGTTAAGCTCATAAGAGGCTTAAGGAAGCCCGTATGCAAGAGATAGAGAAAACATGCATTTTGAGAAAGATGAAGCCCGCAGGTGAGGAATGGATGAATCCCGCATGCCAAAAATGAAGGAAGCCCGAAGTCCTGAGATGGAAGTAAACCCACAGATAGAAGAAGATTCCAGCAAAAACGGAGGTTTTTCAATGAATATAGAAGAAGGCCGCAGGCCTAAGACGTCCAAATAATTTTTAATTAATTAAATAAATTAAAAAATCTGCAATGAACAAAATTACGAAGTTAAGAGTAATTAACAAAGATTTGAAGAGGCACGAGGATGAAAGCGCATAAGTTCATTTTGTAAAAGTGCGATGGTTAAATGATAAAAGAGAATATATAAACAGAAGTATGAAATGAAAATAGGGTGTATCTAGTGTCCAGATCAATGTAGCAGCAGCAAAAGTCAGAGACCAAGGAAGTGATGTAAGATCAGTGACAAAATTGAAGAACCAAGAAGATCTGGAAGTCTGAAGAAATCAAATTAGGGTTGCAGGGTGGTGTTAGGGAAGCCTATATGCCTGCCAGGGGGTCATAGCCTCCTTCCAGTGGTAGCTGGTAAATAGAATGTAGAAGCATCGTTTCAGTAGCAGCTGATAAAACCAGGGGGTCACAGCCTCCTTCCAGTAGTAGCTAGTAAATAGCGTGTAGGAGCATCCTTTCAGTAGCAGCTAATAAAACCATGGATTCGTAGCCTCCTTCCAGTAGTAGGTGGTAAATAGGGTGTAGTAACAGCATCCTTTTAGTAAAAACTGATTAAACCTCGTAGCCTCCTTCCATTAGTAGCTAGTAAATAGGGTGTAGTAACATCCTTTCAATAGCAGTTCATAAAACCAGGGGGTCGCAACCTCCTTCCAGTAGTATCCAGTAAATAGGGTGTAGTAGCAGCTGATAAATACAGGGGGTCGTAGCCTCCTTCCAGTAGTTGCTGGTAAATAGGGTGTAGTACCATCCTTGTCTGTAGTAGCAGGTAGAAACTATTTGTAAATATAATCTTGCAGTATTAGAGAGTATTGGTGGTTTACCCAATTGGGCTTCCATGATAAATTTGCGTTATGTGTGTTCTTGTTGATCATGTGTGTTAATGAAGAAATTAAAAGTGGTTTAAATTGTTAAAAGTAATCAATACTGATTCAACCCCCCCCCCCCCCTGCCCCTCTAAGTATTGTCCAATATTGCAACAAAGCAATCCCAATGTTGTGTAACCCTTTCAGTTATCTTTCCCTCTTTGTGTTGTTCTAATAATATTGCTTCTTTTATAACAATTAATCATCATTCAAGGTACACCAATGCATTACTAACAATAATAGCATCAATAACCATCTTCTATATAACTATTAGTTTCACAAACCAAACTTGTAGAATCAATAAAGCACACTACATTGGCTAATCTTTGGAATAACATCCAAATGACCATAACTAATAAAAATGATTCTCATATAATTATGATACTAATGCATTCTTATGGAATATAGGAGGCATTGAAATTTGGAAATAAGTAGGCATGCATTGGGACATAGTTCAAATCCCATAGAGATTATGCCATTAAAATATAATGCATACTTGGAATTGATTCAAGGAAAGATAAAAAAAAATGCCACAACTTTTGGAAAATGGAAAGAAACATTAATAACTTTATCTAGACAAATAACTATGTGGAAAGGGTTGAAGCACTTGTTCGGATCCTAGATATAGAAGTTGCTAGAAGTTGTACAATACATGGGGGATTCACCTTGTTGAGGAATATCTTATCACGTTCATTCATAAAGGAGGGTTTTTAATTGTGAAAAATAAGGTCAATATATTGTAGGTATTGAGGGGCAAGGAATAGGGTATGGGGGATTTATACATGTTGGGGGGTATAAAAAGGGGTTTCTAGTAAAAATAAGGAATATATTGTAAAAATAGAGGCTTTTTAATTGGAAATAGGTATTGGTAGGGGAGCTCAACAAAAGGGTTTTTGTAAGTAATTATAAATATCTAGTGAAATTAGGGGTATTCTTTATTATCCCATGAACGAAGACTCTATGACATGGTTTTACTAAGTGAAGACCCTGTGGTACAATCAAGGGAAGAAGATAGCATAATTTCATATTACATTGGGAAAGAGAGGAAATTTCAGAAAACTATCATAAGTAATAGGATGTTTTTTTGTGACGTGAACTTTTGTTTCTAAAAATAAGTAAAGGCGGTTTTTCATTCAAACAAGTTGAAAATTTACCGCTACAAAGAAATGACACCAAATAGTCAAGGTGTTAGAGTTCATGAAATGAAGATTTTATAATTAAAAAAATTATGTTCTAATTGACATTGAAGGTCTAGCCATGGTAGCAATGATTGAAAAAAAAGTGATAGATGAGAAAAATGGCAAACACCAAAACATGATGCAGGACAAAATGTTCTGGAAAAATGGTGAGCTTTGACATGAATTTGTTTAAAATATCATATTTAAAATCCCCAACTAGGTGTTACTGGTCGTTTTTTGGTGTTTCATATCCCTGGTTCACATGAGTTTTCAGATGGGAACTGCTACAAAACAAAAATTTGAATGGAACCCAATATTTTGTATTGTACCATCAACAATGACATCATCATATGTTTAGTGATTCCCTCTAAAAAGAGCTTAAACAATGATTTTTTTGAGGAAATATGTATTTGCTACTGTGAGTCTAACACAACCAACCATGACAATTAAGCCTAAGAGTAACTTTTATGAAATAATGCAGGAACATATGAAGAGAGATTCAGATAAAAGACAAAGAATGCTAGAAGATTCAAATAGAAGACAAAGAATGATAGAAACTTCAGCGTGTCAATAAGAAAATAATGGATATTTGTATAAGAGCAAAATATTTTTTCTTTCTAGGCAATATCATCATCTAAAGAAATTTATCGGTCTCACATACACTAAACCCAAATTCAAAGGGACAAGGAAAGGGTTCCTTCTCTAGGTGATCTAGTTTTAAAATGGGATAAGAGGAGAGATAAGCTTTAAAGATTTAACTTGAATCCTGGATGTAGGGGCCTCAAGCATAGGGCTAAAGCTTGATGAATCAACCTTTGAATATGCTGGGGCAACCTTTCTTTTCAGGCCTACAAGCTTTGACTATCAAGCAGTTCTACAACACTAGATCGAGTTTTCACTAATATCTACTGCAATCAATTATCTACTCCGAGGGGTTTATCACTTTCGAACACACCCTCGGAGCAAATGAAGTCTCACGCGAAACACCTATAGGGATTGCAGGAACCAGGTTTATATATTGAGGAAGGGGAACATTACCATAGTACAACAAATATAACTTTCAATTTAGAACTTCGAAAGATAAGTCACTTCAACAGAGATCATTTCATCAGACTACAGACATCTAACTATGAATACAACAACATAAATCTCATTCATTCATTAATTCATTTATTCATGGCATGCACTTATCGATTAATGCATTATTAAACAAAGACAAAGTAAACACACACATCATACATATTTGACACTAGATATTTTAATGTGGAAACCCAAGACAAGAAAAAACCAGAAAAGTGTTCATTATTATTAAAGAGTCATAGTAAAAACGCTTATGTCTACACAAACATCCTACATACTTCTCATCAACAACCCATTACAACCGATCTACACACACAGTCTATAGATCATTAATCACCTTCATGACTCTCTTTAGCTTACACTTCGACAGATACAAAACAATACCTCATAATCTATGTTGCATAATACAAAAGCATATGAATTTTCCCCAAAATTGTCTACCCCAAAAATCCCATCCCTTTACATATATATAGGCTCTTTCTATCCTTTCCTCCTACACCCACTAACCAATCCCATTAATGTAACTGGAAAAACATTCCTAACTCACTAACCAACTCTACGGTTGGACTTCGTCAACCGACCCGGATTTCTTGAAATCTTGACCACTTCTTTGGACATGTCCACTTTCACGAACTACTTCACCACAGCCCCATTCACACCAAAACCGTTTCTTCAAAATTGGGACCCAAAATTTCCAAAAATTCATAGGGCCAACACAACATATATAATCTTTAGGAACTATAAATTATTAAGGGTAATAATAAATTCTATAGTCTTGAGGGTAGTTGCAACCCCAAAGAATAATATTCATAGATATTACTATAACTTTGAATAATTTGTATTCTAAAAGATGTAATAATATAACTCTTGAAAAACTACAAGGGGTGAGCCACATGTAAACTTACAAGAGCCTCAGTGAACACATGTATAGACTTCAAGGTAGAAAGTTTTGATTCATCAAGTAAAGGTGGTTTTGTAGATTTTCCCAGGAAGGACAATCATCAGTCAAAAGTAGTTAATGGTCCAACATCTGTTGTTTTTCATCTTGGTCTCTACAAACCTTGGTCCATTATTTTCATTACCCATTCTATGCACATCATAGCAAATTTTTGAGCTTCATACACTTCTTCCTTGAAAACAACACACCTAATAGTATCAATTAACACCCATCTTAAATGACAGACACTTAATAAACTGAATGGAGTACAAAAGGATGTAATTCTACTTCGAAGAGCCTGCACTGATTTTAGAAAAGCCAGTCAAATATCATCTTGTTCTTGTGAATTATTAGGAGTGTTTCCTTCATCAAAAGCTTCCTCACCTATATTTCATAGGTCCAATGAGATACTCTTTACATCTGATTTATTTGACATTCTGGTTTCCCAGACAAGAAAAAATGGAACATCTAGAATATGTGGTGCAAGTTGAGAATCTCCATCTAAAACTTTAATACATAATAAACTTCCATTAGGAACTTGTGCATAAAATTTGGCTATCTGAAATTTTTCATACAATGATGTTTTGTTTATTTGTAAACATCCTTCAATCCCATTAGGCAGTATTAAGAAAGATGCATATTGGTGCAGGAGCATCGTGGCATGCCACCAATGTGATGAGTTGGTCACATGTTGTGGCATATATTTTGATTTATCTATTTTGCTGAGTCATTGTCTATTAGTACCCGTAGGAGCGATTGCGTATCATGACTCCCTGCATGGAGATCAAACCGTAGGCTTATTTGATTTTGACAAGGACGTTTTCATCATGCTTGGAAGTCATGTGTTTTCAGTTGCAAGACCACTCAGTTGAGGCGGTCGTAGATGAGCTTAAATAAACGGTTTAGAGAAGGTATAAGGGTTCTTCTCTTCAATATTAGAATTCCGAATTTGCAGAGTAAAGGATAGACGTATGTCTGGTTCTACTTGTAAATATTTTGAGAGAGACTAAAGAAGAGATCCGAACTATGTGCTTGTGTGTTTACTTAATAGAAGAATTAGTTGTGTGTTTGCGGTGTTGTTAGCCTATATGCATCTACTGATTTAGCTGTGTATGCGTGAAGAGCCGACTTCAGCGATTTTCTGAACATCTATGTGATTCGGTGGATTTCTTGATTCAAGTGTTAAATTGTTGCTTGAAGAGTTGAAATAGAGTGTAGATGTATGCATAGAATGGTTAGGCTAGAAGAATCGGAAGGATTGAAGGTTGGATTGATCAATGCCATGATCAATCGGCGTCATACTTAGGTTTTCTACAATTAACCAGTTTTGCAGAGAACGGACGGCGAAGATCAATTCCGCAGGAGAAGATCAGACGGTTGAAAACTTGCGGGGAAAGAGTTGCGAGGAGGAGATTTTGAGAAGTTGGTTGACCATCCTGCAACCCGCAAAAGTTGCGTGAAGAAAGTTGCGGGAGGGCGTAACTTTGAAAAGTCGTTTGGGCATCCCGCAACTCGCTTGCGGGAAGGCCCTTGTGGAAAGAAAGATACGGAGCGCAACATCGGGCGTTTGGGATCCCACATCCCACAACCCAACTTCAAAAACTATGTTGTGGAAACAGAGTTGCCAGACGACGTTTGCGGAGGCAAAATTGCGGGGAGGCAATATTTGGAGCAAAATTTGGCCATTGGGCTAAATTGGGCAGTCCTACTAAGGGTAGGAGCCCCTAGATCCTGGAAGTGCTCATCGGGGTTGGTTTTGATCGATCCACCTGCACCAATTTTCGCAAGGGTGAAAAATTATGACCCCATGTTCATGAGATCAACTACAATAAAACCCTTGGCTTCCAACTCTGCAGCGCTCATCCAAGTAGAATCCTTTATTGGTTGCTCCTTCCATTTGACCAAATACTCTAGATAGTTCCTCTTCCTTGTAATCTTTACCACTTTAGTGTTCAAAATGGCCTCAAATTCCAATGGTTGTGCCACAGGCATCTGCCTCACCCATTGTAAGTCTTCAATAGGATCTTCACTTCCTGCAAAGGTTCCAATGTCACCTGTTACATAAGGATATATATCAGCTACATTAAAGATTGGTGAAATACCCACTCCAGTGGGCATCTCTAACTCATAAGAATTTGTTGAAAATTTTCTAAGTATTATGTAGGGTCCAATCTTCTTCAGCTTGTTATACTCCCCTTTTGGAAATCTGTCTCTCTTTAGATATGCTAAGACCAAATCTCATACTTCATAGTTCTTCTCTCTTCTTTTGGAATCTTCTCTGGCCTTGTAACTGGTGTTACTCTGTTGCAACCTTGCTTTCACTTGCTCCTGTAGCTCACTGATCATCTTTGCAAACTCCTCTCCATCAACACTCCTTTCCTCCAATTGACCTAAGTCACTAAGTTCACACACTCCTCTTGGATGCATTCCATACAGAATTTGAAATGGACTCATCCTTGTGCTTCTGCTTGGTGAATCATTATAGGAAAACTCATCTTGATCTAACACTCTGTCCCATTACTTAGGACTCTCCCCAATCAGACTTCTCAACATGTTTCCTAGACTCCTATTAACTACCTCTGTTTTTCCATCAGACTATTGGTGATATGTTGAACTGAAGTTCAGTCTAGTACCCAACTTCTTCCACAAGGTCCTCCAGAAATGACCTGTGAACTTCACATCTCTGTCTGATACAATTCTTCTAGGTAAACCATGTAATTTCACAACTTCATCGAAAAACAAGTTAGCAATGTGTGTAGCATCACTAGTCTTATAGCATGGAATGAAATGTGTCATTTTAGTGAATCTATCAACAACTACAAAGATAGAATCATGTCCCTTCTAATTTCTTGGTAAACCCAAAATGAAATCCATACTCACAGAATCCCAAGGCCTAACTGGGATAGGCAATGGTGTATACAATCCTGTGTTTTGGCTTCTCCCTTTAGTGTGCTGGCATACTCTGCATCTGCTTACAAACTTCTCAACTTCAAACCTCATCCTTGGCCAAAAATAGAAATGGCCCAATTGTCTGAATGTTTATCACTTCCAAAGTGACCTGCCATACCTCCGTTATGTTTTTCCTGTATCAAGTTCTCTCTCATAGAACACCTTGGTACACACAGTTTACTATTTTTAAAGAGTAAACCAGCTTGTAGGGTATACTCCATCCATGGCTCTCTGTCCACCTCCATTGGATTCTTACAAGCCCTATAAGCTTCCTAGAAATCAATGTCAGCTTCATAAAAATCTCTCAAATGCTCAAATCCCAATACTTGGATCTGATTTTCTTGCATAATCAACAGTCTCCTACTTAAGGCATCAGCTACTCTGTTTGACTGTCCACTAATGTGTTTCAACACAAAGGTAAAGCTCTGTAAGAAATCAACCCACTTGACATGTTTCAAGTTCAACTTAGGTTGTGGCATGATATACTACAATGCATGGTTGTCCTCCTGACTGAGTACAACCCACTTTTGCTTGGCATCATTCAGCTTCTCACTGAAATACACTATAGGCATGTCCTCCTGACTGAGTACAACTTGGATTGCTACTACACTAGCATCACACTTCACTTGGAAAGGGTGGTTGAAGTCTGGTAACTTCAATACTGGTTGTTCAGTGATTTTCTTCTTCAAGAACTGAAAACTCCTTTCAGCCTCTGATGTCCATTGAAATGGTTGTCTATCCTTCTTAATTGTCTCAACGATAGATGCACAAATACCACTAAATTTCTTTATAAATTTCCTATAGAAACTTGCCAACCCATGAAATCTTCTTACCTCAAATATGTTCCTTGGTGAAGGCCAATCAATGATTGCTTGTACCTTTTATGGATCCATCTTCAACCCATCTCTTGAGATAACAAAACCCAAATACAATAGCTCTGGTTTCATAAATGTACACTTCTTTACATTTATCAACAACTTCTCTTGTTGCAGTCTCTCTAAAACATACCTCAGATGCTTCAGATGCTCTTCTTCTGTTTGGCTGAAAACCAAAATGTCATCAAGGTAAACTACCACAAACTTACCTATGAAACCTCTCATGACTTCGTTCATCAATCTCATAAAAGTACTTGGTGCGTTGGACAATCTAAATGGCATGACCAACCACTCATACAACCCATCATTTGTCTTGAAGGTTGTCTTCCACTCATCTCCCTCTCTGATTATGATCTGATGATATCCACTCTTCAAATCCAGTTCTGAAAAGCATGTTGCCCCACTCAGACAATCCATCATGTCATCCATCCTTGGTAATGGAAACCGATATCTGATAGTGATCTTGTTAATTGCTCTGGAGTTAGTACACATCCTCCACTCACCATCCTTCTTCGGTGTCAGTACTGCTGGTACTACGCATGGACTCAGACTCTTCTGAACCAACCCTTTGTCCATCAATCCTTGGATCTGTTTCCTCACTTCTTCATTCTCTTGAGGTGTCAATCTATATGTTGCCTTGTTTGGTAAACTAGCTCCTGGAATAAAATCAATTTGATGACTTATATCTCTTCTTGGTGGTAATTCATTGGGTAAATCATCCACCACAATGTCGCTAAATTCACCTAGCATCTCCTGAATCTCCTCAGGTAGATCTGTCACGTTAGTATTCACTGTCACCATTCTTGGTTTGTATTCCACAGCATAGCTTAACCCTTCCTCCTCAATCTGCTGCAAATATTCTTTCCGTGACAACATCAGAACTTTGGGTGCTGATTGTCCTGCTGTACTAACTTCCTGCAAAGGGTGAAGTACATGTCTTATCCCATTTTGCTCAAAACTATGGCAGTTACTCCTACCATTATGAGTCACGTTCTTATCAAATTGCCACGATCTGCCTAATAGTATATGACAAACATCCATGGGAATCACATCACACAGAATCGTGTCCTTATATGGACCTATTTGGAAATCAACTTCACACTGCTCACTTATCAAGATTTGATGTCCTTTGTGTAACCAAAATACTTTGTATTGAACAAGATGCTTGGTCCTCCTCAAACTCAACTTCTCCACCATCTCTGTGGAAACAAGATTGTCAGTACTCCCACTTTCAATCACCATCTTACAACACTTCCCTTGGACTTTACACATGGTCCTAAATAAATATTTCCTTTGAGCAGGCTTTGCTTGCTCCTTCTCTGGTTTCAACAAGACTTTATTCATCATCAAGGATTCTCCTGTCTCTAGCAAAACTTCAGCCACTGTCGACTGTTCTTGCTGCTGCTCATTCTGAGCTACATAAGCTCCTCTCTGTCCTACATCTTCCTTCCCTAGACATTCAAATGATCTATGCCCCAACTGGCTGCATTTGTAGCACCTATAGATAGTTCCTATGTCTCTTCCTTTACCTCTACCTCCTTGGTAAGGTCCTCTCCTGCTAGAGTCACCTCCTCTACCATGTTGATCTTGCTAGTTAGAGTTACTGGACTCTTCTCTATGTGCTCCAAATCTTCCTCTTCCAGCTACTTGTCCTCGTCCTCTGGTTGGACCTCGACCTCTATTGAAGCTTTGCTTCTGGGTTATCTTTTCTTCTGCCCTTAAGGCATCTTGATACGCCTCCTCAATCGTTCTAAGTGATATCATGTTAATCTCTTCTTGGATATCCATCCTTAGACCATTGACATATCTAGCAGCCTTCTCTGTTGACTCTTCCACATATCTTGCCCTTAGGTTCACTTTGTAGAATTATTCAATGTATTCTCTTACTGTTAACAATCTTTGCCTAAGGTTCTGCATTTGTCTATCCAGAATTAACCGGTAATCTTTGGGCAAGAACTTAGCCCTCATCTTTGCTACCATTATATCCCAATTTATTATCAAGGGTTTATTCTTCCTTCTTATTTTTGCTTGCACACTATCCCACCACAAGGATGCATGTCATTTCAACCTCGTCACGACTAATATGACTCTCTTGTCTTCTTCTACTTCATCGTACTCAAAGTACTTATCCAGCTCACTAATCCAGTCAATGAAATGCTCTGTGACGAGACTTCCATCATAGGTAGGCAAATCCAGGCCTCGGCCTTGAAGTCGCTCCCAGAATGGATCTGAAATATCTTAACTCTGGTGTTTACTGCATAGGTGCAGCTTCTTCTATTTGCTCTTCATCCTCAGGTTCACTCACGTCCCCTGCTTCTGGGTCTCTTCGTCTGTCCATTCCATGGCTTCCAGACGTGCCCTTAACTCCCTCATTTCCTCTAGAACTTAAGTGTTCCCTCCTGGCCGACCTCTGACATGAACTCTTGCTCTTCCAATGCGTGCAGCCATCCTCTTGCACTAAGCCTCCGCAATAATAGTTCTCTTTCACATTGCTATAATCTTACCTCACCAAGCCCTTTTCTGCACTTGGTCTTTTGGTAACACTGATCCTCTATCTAGAACCTCTTGAGCATTCTTCTTTGCTCTTTCCAGGCTTCTAGTACAGCTACGCTTATTTCTCAAATAAGCTTAACCTTGCTCTGATACCAAAATTGGCACAGGTGGATCGATCAAAACCAACCCCGACCAGCACTTCCAGGATCTAGGGGCTCCTACCCTTAGCAGGACTCCCAATTTATCCCAATGGCCAAATTCTGCTCCAAATATTGCCTCCTCGCAATTTTGCCTCTGTAAACGTCGTCCCGCAACAGAGTTTCCACAGTCGGGTTGTGAGATGCGAGATCCCAAATGCCCGACGTTGCGCTCCGCAACTTTATTTCCACAACTGCCTTCTCGCAAGCGGGTTGTAGGATGCGGGATGCCCAAACGACTTTTCAAAGTTGGTTGACCATCCTGCAACCCGCAAAAGTTGCACGAAGAAAGTTGCGAGAGGGCGCAACTTTGAAAAGTCGTTTGGGCATCCCGCATCCCACAACCCACTTGCGGGAAGGCCGTTGTGGAAAAAAAAGTTGCGGAGCACAACGTCGGGTGTTTGGGATCCCGCATCTCGCAACCCGACTGCGAAAACTCTGTTGCGAAAACAGAGTTGCGGGACAACGTTTGCGGAGGCAAAATTGCGGGGAGGCAATATTTGGAGCATAATTTGGCCATTGGGCTAAATTGGGCAGTCATGTTAAGGGTAGGAGCCCCTAGATCCTGGAATGCTGGCCGGGGTTGGTTTTGATAGATCCACCTACGCCACATATTTTTTCCAAGCAATCGGAGATTCCATGAGCGCTAATGCAAGACGCATATTTTGTCCAGGTAATGGAAGACTCCATGAGAACTAATACAAGACGTTTCAACAGTTTCTCAATTGCAAGCCTTGCAGCTTCTTTATAAATAAGGGGCACTAGATTGTCTTCATCTCCTCCAAGGACACATATGTAAAACATACCATCCAAATTGAGGAAAAATTATAAAAAATAAACATAGAACAAAATAAGTATTTTTTAGTGCATATAAGCAACACAATCACTTCGTAAAAGTACTCTTGATTGTAATTCCAAATGCCACATGAAACAATGATACTTCGAAACCGGATGTTTTAACACCTTGCTAGAGTATGAAAACCCTACCATAAAAATTGAACACGTGAAGGGTTATTCATATTGTTATGATGAGCAATGGAAACAACTACATCATCTAATCTTGTAGAATGCCCATTATTAACTTCAAACTAACCCTCCACCAGAATTTTTCAATGTTTTTTGGTCAATAAACTTGTACCTCACTTTTTCCATGAGAATAGCCAACAAAGTAATGCGATAACTGCTTAAATTCTTAAAATCCTCTTCAACGGATTCATTCTTCATTTTTGTTGCACAACCAAATATTCAATCACATTGGCTTTGGAAATAAGTATCCTCCAGGAAAGAAAGCAAGAGACCTAACAAGCCATTCTTTTGAATATTTCACAAGGAAACTAGGGGGTATTCATGAAGTATCTGGAGGTTTCTATCCCCATTTTAAAGAGAACTTTGTTTGTTTGAAATCAAGAATCTTGATGATGCTAGTAGAAGGGCCTTATTCATTGATGCTAGTGACTAAAAAGCAAAACTCCATGGGGATACTGGAAATTATATGAAGACACATTCTCTTCTAACTTAACAGACAACAACATGGAAAATAGCATCTCTCTCACTCATCATTACAACAAAATCCTAAGACACCTTACGTTATAAATCTAAATACCTAGATCATCCCATTGTAAACGAAGGAGAAGCCAAGCTGATAACAGTTCTCTTGACTTTCGTCATCATTAGAATGTTTGTTGTGGTTCCCTGAGAGCCAATGCCACTGTCTCTCAGACCCTGTAAGTACAATATTGAATTAAATTATTTCTTTCCATTATCTACCAATGAAATTTATCCTGCAAAAATATAGCTGACGCAAGATCTTGGTCATGTGTTGAAAGTACATGCCTAGAAAGGAAAGTGATCCAACCCACGGACAAGCGCAGAGTTAATTTGAACTGTTTCAGTTGCCATGCCATCACTTATCATGATTTCGTTGTTGATGCCATTTGTTAATATACATCCCTGCAATAAATTATTTTGGTATTATCACCAGAAACGGAAATAACGATACACCTATAAGAAACTCCAACATTGTTGACCTTGCGAGACATTGGAAAATAGTTAACAAGATAACTAAAGTCCAAAATGGTTTCCATTGCAATGATGAATTCCTTTTTCAAAATAACTGATCCTAATGATGGGTAATACTGGACCAAAAGACTCTTCCCATGCAAGTCTCATGTCATGCCTCATGTGATATACCAAAAGAGGCCAAATAAGGTTACCCACTCTCTTGTACATCTGTAGCAAGACATTTAGTAACTATCATCTTCAAGTGACAAAAATATTACTATTGAAAATTATGTGCACAGTGCAGGTAAAAAACCACCTTCCAAAGTCAATTTGCTCTGCTACAAAGACAAACATCATCAACAACATATCACGTATCCCTTTCAAGGGAAAACATAAATGATTTCAGGTATGTTAACCAATATAAAGGTATTTCTTCCACAGATATATGTGTATTTACTATTTTTAGCACAAGATCGAACCCGGAAGAATTTGGCTCCTTTCTTGTTAGCATCCATAGCAAGACCCTCAATGTAATTTGCATAAGGATTATATGACAACCAAGGCGATCTCATAGTTTTCTTCTAGTGGAATGGGTTGGTCGAGCCAACTAAGCACGTATGACGCACCAACATTTCCAAATGGTTTGGTATAATCATCTTAGCAATAAATATGCAATTGATTCCATCACAAGGATTCCTTTGACCACAGTACACCTATGACCACTGCAAACAACTAGGATTTCTTGTCATCACAATTAGAAAAAGTGGGATTCCCAGTCACTAAGAAGATTATTGAAGATGTAAATACCAGCAAGAAAATCATGCTCTCACAACACTGGCTGCTACCAGATCCAGATCGGCATCTTCAAGCAGAATACATGCATATTTTCCACCTGATTTCATCTGAAGACAAATAATGCCATCCTTTTAGGAAATTGCAATATCAATGTCACCCCTAGTGAAGTTGTAATATGCAGAGAAAATGAAAAACTAAGTCAAGCAAATGGTGATAGTTTTAAGTTTTAGAAGACACCAATAAACATACAAAGTGAGTTGTTATTACATGGTACAGCCTATACCCGGATGCATTGGGAGAAAGTCTCCAATTTCATATCCCTTTCCTGCAACACAATTGATAAGGCCCTTTGGGAATCCAACCAAATGGAAGTAGTCCACCATGCACAAGGATGCTACTGCTCCATGTCAATAAACCATATATTCCATTGTAAATTGACAATGGAATTGTATTGCATATAATAGAGCAAAAAGACTTTAAAGTTGCTTAAGAAATTTGATTTAACAGTGAATCATATTCATGGAGTGATAGAAAACACAATAAATATCCTTGCTTGCTTGTACGTACTTTATTTCCAGTAATGGCCCACGAGATATACATCAACACAACAGTCTGGTCAAGTAAATTCTAACAAACTAGGCACGTTCGAGGGCTTAGATAAGCTGTTAAAAATCATGAAAAAAGAGCTCTACGTTTCATCTACGTCTGATAAATTGTATAACTATTACACTCTTGATTCACCTCTTAAATTTCAAGATCGTCCATCAAAAATCGATTGTCCATTAAGGATTCATCTTATAAGAATGAATGGCAGACTAAATTTGATATTGGAAAGGGTATCACAATAGCATATTTTCATGAAGATGCAGTCTTGATGTTTGATTAGGAAGGTATGATTCTTCCCACAAAAAATATGATATTCCATATCCCATCTAACCTTGATAAAAAAGAAAATTATTATGGCTATGATCATGAGGAGTACTATGCTGTCGATTTTCAAGATGGTCTCTTCCAGGGAAGTCCTTATGTGAATATGCAAGAAAAAATTCAAAATGATATAGTTCTTCTTTGTATTTTAGAAAGCTTGAATCAACATTTTAGTGAAGAGGTTGCATGTCAAAATAAGCATGAAGAAAATACTTTTAAAGGATTTTCTCAAGATGAATCTATGAGGGATTGTTTTATTGACCATGACAAATATAAAACGCACATTTTGGAATCTGCATTGACTAGATGTCTCAGCAGGAAGCCAGTATGTGACGTTGCTGAGGATGAATATGAGCTCTTTGAATAAGAAGTTGTAATTCTATCTTCCATGGAATTTCCAAGTTTCTCATCGAAATTTGGAAAATCCTAGAGGTGATACTGATAATCAATGTGTTGCTTCTTTATTCTCATATCTGTGTATGATTGTAGGACATAGATTTGGTGAAAATATTGATGATACAAAATTAGATGAAGACCTTAAAAGGAATGAATAAGTTTATTATACTTTCCTCCTCACTTATTTGAATCAGAAGAATAAGACACCAACATCAACGATAGAAAAGATAAATCTGCTATGGTACAAAAACAATTTAGCCATTTTTAGAAAGGGGAAAGATTCTTGTCCTCACTTGTTAATCAAATGCCTTTCTCTCATGATTCTAATGATATTTTTGCAAATTCATTGGATTCTATCCTGGTTGGATCCTTCAATTCTCTAACATTACCTTTTTCTTCCCATCCCGGTTGCTTTCTTGAGAAATCAGACCTCTAACCCCCCAATTCAAGTTTGGGAAGAGAGATATGAAAAGTAGCCCGTCCTGTGTGGTCGAGACAAAAAATCCTGACTAAATAAATGATCTAGTATACTGGATAAGCTAGAACAAGATGCCTCTGTATGAATTATCCATTAATTTTCCCCAGCTTTCAGTCAATGGCCATGAATGGATGAGTCCTACTTGGCTAAGTTTTGTTAATCAAGAGATCCTCTGGAGAAACTTTTTGACCTAAATTATGCGCCTATAAAACCCTCCATAAATCCAGAAATGTCTGAGGTAGATTATTGCAATCTGAGCACAGAGGAAGACCCCCAATTTGTCAAGCTATCTAAGACTTTGTCTCCTCCATAAAAAAAAGAGAATATCTCAAGATGTTAAGGGAACTTCACGATTTTCTTCATAGAAATATGAGGATCTAAAGACTTATGATCCCTCAATATCCAGCACCAAATCCTTCTCAAGGAAGATCTCAATCCTTTCAGGAAGAAACATAGACAACTTAATCCCTTATTGGACCCTATTGTAAAGAGATCAAAAAGTTCTGTGATGCAAAGATAATCATCCCTACCAAAGACTCTAATTGGGTAGCTAATTTAGTACTTGTAAGAAAGAAAAATGGGGAGATATGAAATAATAACCATATTGTTAAGAGGAACACAACCACGAATGATGGTAATACCATATCAAACATAGGTGGCAGAGCTTAGGCTGATGAAGATCCGAAGAGTAGCACACAAGATGATGATAATAATAATATAGGAGGTAATTTCATGGTGGGTACAACAAGTGTAGGAAACACATATCTTAGTTCTAGCAAGGGTGTTAAATTTTTCTTTACATTCATTAGAGGACTATGATGAGCTAAGGGACAGTAATAACAAGAAAAAGAAATTAAGTGGCACCCAAAAACTAATGACCTTCTTCAAGAACCTCATGAAACAAATGATAGAGACATGAAAAAGATGCAGCAAAAGTTTTTGAAAGCCATAGAAAAGAGAGAAGATGATATATTTATATAATAATTATTGAAGGGGTCCAAAAAAGGAATAAAATGGTGATGTTGACTAAGGATCAATAAGTAAGGTCTTGGGAACGCTCTCTGGTTGCTTGAAGAGATTTGGCACTTGTGTCATTTCTCCAAAAATTCAGAGGCCAAACATTGCAACTTTGTACTTAATTAATGGACTCTTTTCATATCTTCATGATTGCATCCAAGGTGATCAAGAACAAGAGTAGGAGTTATAAGATATTCATGAACAATAGGGATTAAATTACACCGATCCTAATAGTAGGAGATGGAATAATGTTGGAATATCTTTCAGAGTGGTGTGTTCAGGACTAGTAGATGGTAGCTAGTGCTCAGTCTTAAAGTTTTAATGTATTGTTATTGATGGCAATCTGCTATAAAGAGAAGGGGAACTGATGTCAAATGGATGTGGCAATCTACTGAAAAAGAGGCAGGCACGCAGGTATCAATGGAGAAAATCAAACAGTGGGAGGTGCTAGAGATTCAGACTAAAGTCTATGGAAAATCCACAAATCCTGTTGAGCGGGCGGGAAAACTCTTAATCAGAAGTTGAAAGATATTTACATTGGAAGCTGAATGACTTTCCCAGCCGCAATGGCGGAAAAGGAAAGGTTAAAGACGCGCGACTAAAAGACTGATAAGCATCGGCAGTCGGAGCGCTTTTGACTTTGGACGCTTAGTTGCTTTGGGAGCCGCAACGGCGGAAGCAACAAAGACAAGTCATCCAAAGCAATCGGAAGACGAAAGATATTTACATCGGAAGCTGAATGACTTTCCCAGCTGCAACGACGGAAAAGGAAAGGTTAAAGACACGTGCGACTAAAAGACTGATAAGCATCGGCAATCGGAGCACTTTGGACTTCGGACGCTTAGTTGCTTTGGGAGCCGCAACGGCGGAAGCAACAAAGACAAGTCATCCTGCCATAGGCAAAGTCATTCTGTCAAACTTTGCAGAATAGCATCGTCGGCATGATAGCGAATAGCGGAATAGCGAAATCAGGATATTATCGTCGGCATGATAGCAAAATCAGGAGCCGCAACGGTGGAATTTTTATGTCTTTCTCATCCGCAACAGCGGAAGCCCACAACTCAACAATCAGCCGACTAAGGAAAATACATCAGAGAAGAATACCAAGACTGAAGCCGATTATCTTTCCGCAATGGAGGGGGTATAAGCAAATAAACTTCTGATGAATTTAAACAAGCAGCGGCTCAACTCCAGCATTGGACAAGGTCTTTCTGAAGAATCACGAGATGTCTATCATTCAAGCAATTGATGACCAAAACCGCAGAAGGAGATGAACAGCACAGATGGCTTAAAGAGCAGAGGAAGTCTCCATATTCAGAATCGATCCCAGGGCTCTTTGAATTGGAAGCAGTGGAACATGAAGAGTCTAGCACAGTATTGATTTGATGAGGAGCCAATGAGATCAGAGAATTAGAGAATGACTATTCATGGAATGCAGAGAGTCAGGCAAGCTGGGTATTCAAAGGGTCTTTCAGTTAGAGATCTTGAGAATCTATGGTATTCGTGGAATGTGAATCGTTTTTGTATAGATCAGCGTTCGAGATGTTGAGAGTCTTGACAGTTAGAAATCTATGAACGGTTTCTCATTTGCAATTAGATGGTACATGAAGAGTCCATAACCGTTTCTGTAATGAACGGAGAGAATGAGAACCGAATGAAATTTATATATATATATATATTGTAGCAAGTAGAAAATGTTGTGAGCTGTTTTGAGGAGAGTAATGGTGTGCAGAGTATTAAGAGATTAGCACTGTAAACGGATACTGAATGAGCCGCAACAGCAGAGCAGAGGAACTGAAGAATGTGTTGAACAGTTGAATAGAACAGAGGAGCATAGAGTCGATGTTGAACAGAGCAGAGTGGTTTGGTAAGCAGAGACATATCTATATTGTTTCATTTTGATTCTATTGGAAAGTCTAGCAAATAAGGGAGGTAGGGAGGTGCTAGGGGAGATTTTATGTCTCAGTCTGCAAGTGGGTGCTTGTAGATATTGAAGATTGGTGTCTTCACCTAGTTGGTGTTGGGTCACAGTGAGAGTTGATGCTCTCAGCAAGTTGGTGCTTGCATTTATAGGTTGCAGCCTCTTTGATTTGGTCCTCAAATAAGAAGTGATGTACAGCCATTGAAGCCTTTGACATCATAAGAAGAAGAGGTTTTTCCCTTATGGGTTTCCTCATGAAATATCTGTGTATCATATATGTGATTAAATGTTGTGATTGAATGCTGTGTTTTATGTTATATGCTCTCATGTTTATAACTCTGAATTCATAGCAAAGATTAACTGCCATAAAGTTTATTGATTCTAAGTTAAAAGAAGTATATTGGTAACAAATCTTAACTAACTGATTCACCCCCCCCTCTCAGTTATTTTATACCTGTAACAATTGGTATCAGAGCAGCGTTCCTTTTGGTTAAGGTAGATCCTGAAGAGTTAAAATGGCTAGTCAAGATGGATCAATAAACAAAGCACCAATATTTGATGGTAAAAATTTTGCTTTCTGGAAGGTTAGGATGAGAACATACTTAATGTCCCTATGTGCTGATGTTTGGGAAGTAGTAGAGACTGGGTATGCAAAACCTGTTTTGCTAGCATCCAAAGATGATAAGCTAGAGTTTACTTTCAATGCAAAAGCAATGAATGCTATTCTGAGTGGTCTTGCTGAAACTGAATTTGTAAAAGTAATGCATCTTGATTCTGCCAAAGAAATGTGGGATAAGCTTATTAGCAGCTATGAAGGAGATGAGAAAGTTAAAGATGCCAAGTTGCAGACTCATAGGCTAAGATTTGAACAACTGAAAATGAATGAAGATGAAAGTATTAGTAAATTTTTCATGAGAGTTGATGAGTTAGTAAATGCTATGAGAGCTCTTGGTGAAAAAATAAGCGATGATGATACCTTCCTTGTTCATAAAATCCTGAGATCTCTGCCTGACAAATTCAACCCTAAAGTCTCAGCTATAGAAGAAATGAGTGATCTTAAAACGTTATCTCTTGACCAATTACTAGGAATTTTGACAGCCTATGAAATGAGGATTAGTAAAAACCAAAACACATCCAGAGAAGCCTCTTTTAAAGCTAAAAAGAGTACAGAGGTAGATGTGGATGAAATAGAAGCAAAATTTGTGAGAAGACTGAAAACGGGGTCAGGGAAATACAAAGGCAAACTGCCTTTCAAATGTTTTAACTGTGGTAAAACAGGACACTTTGCTGCTAAATGCCCTCATATGAGGAAAGAGCAGAGTTCTGCAGATGAAGAGAAATTTCTAAAGAAGAGGTATAGTAAAGAAAACAAGTACAAGAAGAAAAGTCTACATGTGAATGATGATGAATCCACAGAAACTTCAGAAAGTGAATCCTCCCATGAAGACAAAGAGAATGATTTCATGCTTATGGCTGTAGAGGATCTAGAGATGAGCTGTATAGAGATGAATGATGAGGATGCCATTGTGGACATGGAGGGAGAGCTGATGAGTGCTTTAGAGGAGATTGATAGACTAAGAATAAAGAAAAGAAAACAAAAACAACTATTAATCCAGTATGAAACCAATGGAAAAGACATCTCTCTAATAAAGCTAGAGCTGGAAGAGGCAAAGAAAATTGAAGAGACTTTAAAACAACAGCTAGCTGAAAGCAAAACCAGATGTGAATATCTAGAGAAAGAAGTAGTAATTGTTAAGAAGGATTTAGAAAAATTTCAAGCCTTATATCATCAGAATATCTCTAGTATCAAAGCTTCAGAAGAGATAAATAACATTCTAAACAGACAGAGGTCACCTCAGATTAAGTTTGGTCTAGGCTATGGTCAAGGTGCAAGTAGCAGTGGTTCAGAAAGCAAAGAATCATCACACTTGATTAATTTTCAGAACAGCAAGCAGGCAGA
Organism: Pseudotsuga menziesii; assembly: GCA_001517045.1. NCBI lineage: Eukaryota > Viridiplantae > Streptophyta > Pinopsida > Pinales > Pinaceae > Pseudotsuga > Pseudotsuga menziesii. Next base: position 76,323 of record LPNX010637591.1, on the reverse strand, counting down.
AATCCCCAGAATAATAAATGTTGAAGCATGTAAAGACAATAATGAAAATCGATCAAAGAGTGATAAAAAGCAAGAGAATACCGATCTAAATAGCAAATCGGTACAGTCAAGAGTTCATGAAAAAGAGCCATATAACAGAATCAAGTATGCAGATCAGAATTACAATTATGAGCATAATAACTCAATACATTACTTTTCTAGAAATCCACCAAGAGTTAGGTATTCTAATTTCTTCAATGGTTATTGTTTCTATTGTTCTAACTTTGGGCACAGAGCTGCCAATTGTTTTTACAATTTCAGAAACATTCAGAGAAGGATGTCAAATAACAAATAGATGATACATCAATCAGTGTATAATCATATGGGTCGTGTATCTCAATCAGCTGTTAAAAGAAGAATGCAAAACAAAAATACTAACCCGTTTGATCTTCTATACAATGAAACAGAATGTTACATATGTCACAACTTTGGGCATAAAGCTACAGAATGTAACTTGAAAGAGAACAAAACAGAACCAAAAATGAAATATACAGCTGAACGAAATGTATGGAGGAAGAAAGAGAGTTCTCATTGTAATCTCGTGCTCTCAGTTCAGAAATAGAAGAATCCTTGGTACATTGATAGTGGTTGTTCAAAACATATGTCAGGAGATAAAGAGAAGTTTATTTCTATGTCAGAACATAAATCTAGGAATGTAACATTTGGAAACGATGCACCAGGAAAGATCAAAGGCAAGGGAATGGTTAGTCTTAGCAATGGTAAAGGAAAGGCTCAAGATATGTTATTTGTAGATGGGTTGAAGCACAACCTTCTCAGTGTGAGTCAAATGTGTGACAAAGGGTGTGAAATCTTGTTCACTGCTAAAGATTGTAAAATAAAAAATGTTTCCTCGGGAAAACTGGTTTCCAAAGGAATAATAACTGAGAATAATGTTTACATTTTAAAAGAAGAAAAAGAAGAGTGTTATCTCAGCAAATATGATGAAAGCTGGCTGTGGCACAAAATACTGGGACATCTACATTTTGATCATTTAATAAAACTCAAAAACAGAGCAGCAGTAAGGGACTTTCCAGAAATATCTAAACCACGTGATGAAGTGTGTAAACCTTGTTAGACGGGGAAGTTAACCAAAACACAGTTTAAGTCAAAGAGTATTCCTTCCACAAATAAGCCTCTTCAACTAGTCCATCTGGATCTGTGTGGCCCATCAAGGAAAGAAGGTACAGGTAAGGAGAACTATTTCATGCTCATGATTGATGACTATTCCAGACTAACATGGGTTGCATTCCTTAAAGAGAAGTCTGAAGCATTTGCTAAATTCAAGATATTTAAAGCCCTGACTGAAAATCAGACTGGAAGAAATATTAAAGCTATCAGATCTGACAGAGGAGGAGAGTTCAGTTCAAGACAGTTCAAAGAATTCTGTGATGAGCATGGAATCAGGAAAGAATATACAATGGCAGGAAATCCTCAGCAAAATGGAGTGGTAGAAAGACAAAACAGAACAGTCCAACAGATGGCGAGATCAATGATGAAGGAAAAGGATATTTCTCAAGGTTTCTGGGTGGAAGCTATTCATACAACTGTGCACATTCTTAACAAAAATCATTTGAGACCAAACCGTGACAAAACACCATATCATTTATGGTTTGGAAGACCTCAACCATTAAACATTTCAGAGTTTTTGGGAGTAAATGCTATATCAAGAATAATGATGAAAATTTGGGCAAGTATGATGACAGAGCAGATGAAGAAATCTTTTTAGGATATGCTACAGAAAGCATAGGCTATAGGTGTTATAACAAGAGGTTGCGTAAAATAGTAGATTGCATAGATGTGAAATTAGATGAAGATTGTCATGGAAATATCAGTCTAAGGAATGATGAAGATTCATGTTTGGAAGATACAAATGAAGAGACAGAAGAACAGGTCCAAGAATCCCAGAAGGGAGAATCTGAATCATTAGAATATGAGGAAGCTAAACTTGAACAGCACACTGTACAATCTTCTTCCAGAATGATTAAAAAAAATCACCCTGAAAGCCAAATCATTGGTGATTAGAGTAAAGGTGTTCAGACTAGAAGGAATATTTTGTAGGAATCTGAACAGTCTCATATTGCTCTTCTCTCTACAATTGAGCCCCAATGTTTTAATGAAGCCAACAAAGACAAAGACTGGGTAGCAGCCATGAATGAAGAGCTGGATCAAATTGAAAAGAATAGCACTTGGGAACTTGTTCCCAGGCCATCAGACAAGAATGTGATTGGATCCAAATGGGTATATAAGAATAAATTAAATGAACAGGGACAGATTGTAAGGAATAAAGCAAGACTGGTTTGCAAAGGTTATGCTCAGATTGAAGGACAAGACTTCAATGAAACATTTGCTCCAGTGGCAAGAATGGAGGCTATCAGAATGTTTCTAGCCTATGCTTGTTACAAACGATTTAGAGTATACCAGATGGATGTCAAGTCAGCATTTCTCAATGGAAATTTAGAAGAAGAAGTGTATGTGGAGCAACCTGAAGGCTTTTCACTCACAGATAAATATGACTATGTATGCAAGCTGAAAAAGGATTTGTATGGGTTGAAGCAAGCACCTAGCACCTGGTATGCCAGACAAGACAAATATCTACAAGACAAAGGCTTCAAGAAAGGTTCTGTGGACAACAATTTATATATCAAAACTGAAGGTGATGACTTACTGATTGTATTGGTTTATGTTGATGATATCATCTTTGGCTGTACTAATAATCTTTCTGTTCAGTGGTTTGCTAACTCTATGAAATCTAAGTTCGAAATGTCAATGATTGGTGATCTGTCCTATTTCCTTGGTCTTCAAATCTGTCAGAAACCGGGAGGTATGTTTCTTTCTCAAGAAAAGTATCTAAAGGATATGTTAAAGAAGTTTCGAATGGAAGACTCCACACCTGTGAGTACACCCATGGTCAGTGGCTGCAAGTTGAGAAAAGATGATTCTTCACCTGAAGTGGATCAAAAGATGTACAGATCTATGATAGGAATCCTGTTATATATTACTCCATCAAGACCTGATATCATGCATGCTGTTGGGATGGTAGGAAGGTTTCAAGCTGCTCCTAAACATAGTCATCTACTAGCTGTGAAACGTATATTCAAATACCTGAAAGGTACGCTCTCTTATGGTCTATGGTATCCCAGAAATCAGAACTTTCTAATAACATATTCAGATGCAGATTGGGCTAATTGTGTAGATGAAAGAAAAAGTACAAGTGGTGGAGCATTCTTCTTAGGAGAGTCTTTGGTTGCCTGGCTAAGTAAAAAGCAAAGTTCCATTTCTTTATCCACTACTGAAGCAGAGTACATAGCTGCTGCTACTTGCTGTACTCAAATTTTATGGATGGTTCAATCTCTTGCTGATCTAGACGTAAAGTATTCTGAGCCTATTCCCATTCACTGTGACAATACTAGTGCTATCAGTGTTTCCAAGAATCATGTTCTTCATTCCAAAACTAAACACATTCCCATAAAGTACCATTTCTTGCGCAAACAAGTGGCTACTCAAGCGGTGTTGTTGCATTATATTTCTTCTACCAAACAGATTGCTGATATTTTTACTAAGCCTTTACCCACAGCTCAGTTTGAATATCTGCGTCAGAACCTGGGTGTTCAGTCCTTTTCTCAGTAACTCATGCATTGTGTTAGGGGGAGTCTGTGTTTATTGTATATCTTATTTTTGTTTATAGCATGAAATGGAAGTTCGTTTTATTAGTGCATCTTGTCAGGGGGAGACTAGTCATCAGACATACCGTATCTTCCCAGTTTTATCCTTTGCCCTTGATGTCAAAGGGGGAGAAATGTGACCAGTTGAATGAGATATTGCCATCAATGTCAAAGGGGGATATTGTTGGAATATCTCTTA
>LPNX010637591.1:57018-71374 GCA_001517045.1 Pseudotsuga menziesii | reverse complement strand
TTGGTAAGCAGAGACATATCTGTATTGTTGCATTTTGATTCTATTGGAAAGTCTAGCAAATAAGGGAGGTAGGGAGGTGCTAGGGGAGACTTTATGTCTCAGTCTACAAGTGGGTGCTTGTAGAGATTGAATATTGGTGTCTTCACCCAGTTGGTGCTGGGTCACAGTGAGAGTTGATGCTCTCAGCAATTTGGTGCTTGCATTTAGAGGTTGTAGCCTCTTTGAGTTGGTGCTCAAATAAGAAGTGATGTACAGCCATTGAAGCCTTTGACATCATAAGAAGAAGAGGTTTTTCCCTTATGGGTTTCCTTGTGAAATATCTGTGTATCATATATGTGATTAAATGTTGTGATTGAATGTTGTGTTTTATGTTATCTTCTCTCATGTTTATAACTCTGAATTCATAGCAAAGATTAACTGCCATAAAGTTTATTGATTCTAAGTTAAAAGAAGTATATTGGTAACAAATATTAACTAACTGATTCACCCCCCCCTCTCAGTTAGTTTATACCTGTAACAAATAAGCCCCAAAGTATGCACATTGATAAGAATATGGAGTGGTATGGGTCCTATATTCCAAGAAATTGGCCCTAAAGGGCCTCTATGGGAAGATATCTATGTACAAATGGAATCTCTCAGATACAATCGTAGTGGCAAGAAGTGTAAATTGAAGTGGAATAACATCAATAGGTATCAGAAAAATACTAAGGAGAACAATTCTAAGAGGCCTATGAATTCCAAGGAAGGTCCTTATTTTCATCAGTTGGGTGCTAATACAGGAGTGGTATGTTGTCTAATCCCATGAAGGTCATTACCTTCATTAATATGCATGATTACCCAATGATGAGGATCGCTAGGAAGAGCTCCTAGAGCAAGTCAATGGAAGCAATATTAGAGAGGACAATGCACAGGTCCATGGTGCAGACATAGATGGGACCGGGGAAAATGTTCATGTTAGGCCACCCCCAACCCCGGACAGTAGTGCTCTACCTCAAACTCTAACCACCCATTCAACTACAACATTCTTTTCAACTCTCTAGATCTGAAATGCTAACAACTTTTCCTTTACTACAGTACTCACTGAAAAAAAATGTTCTTAAAATATATTTCATGAGAATAGAATCACATGATTTCTATGACAACTTTTCCAACATTGCATCCATGTTAGTTTTTTCCCAACATCCCACATTCACTCATACAAACCACCAAAAAAGGTTCTAAATCCTAAAAAGGGATGCTTAGAGATGAAAATTTGCAATGTGACAGTGTAAAAAAGGTTGAAGTATCCAATTTAATTAGCTTCAAGGATTTCAATACCTAAGTCAATCAATAGTTAAGGAATCAACATATTGTGTATGACATCAAAAGACAACAAGACATCTAAACAATTTTGAATTTTTATATATGAACTGCGCTACATTGTACAACCTTCAACTATTGTAAATTTATTCCACTTAGATGATATGCATTTGTTGCACCAACAGAGTTCACAGAGGAACTTATTTGTAACATAATCCTCACTGAGAATTTTCTTCATGACGGTAGCAAATTGGAATTTTCAGGTAGTTTCAGCATCATTTGATCCTAAGACTATTGAGAAGGATACCATAACTGAAGACAACAAGCATAATGGTGTTGGACAAGGTTTGGAAGAAAAATAAATGCAGTAATATGCCCTTCTTGTTGAGGCTAGGAGAGTTACAAAGTAAATTGTTGCAGCTAAAAAATTATCAGCACGTAGTTCAGAACATGAGCAAACCTTCACAATGCATAAGGACAATAAAACAAAAACTAAAGAAGATTTACAATTATTCTGATTAAGTTTCTGATTAGATTGGGTTGAATCCTATTTTCTTGTTTTTATTTAAAGTGAGGCTAGCTTTGGGTTTTGAGGCATGGCAATATGTTTTTTAATTTTGTATTTTTGCTCTGTTCTATGGGATAGTACTTGACCCCAAAAAAAATTAATGACATATAAATCCAATGGGTACCATTTGTTTTAAACAGAAGGCATACTAAGACTTAAAAAAATACCAAGGATTCAATTTTTACAAAGCAATAACATGTTTGATATAATGGCAATTAGAAACTATGTCCCACTAGGCCATTCACTCTATTGTTGGGAATCATGTTTGTTTCATACCAATGTAACATGCACATATACATATCTGGGTAGACTGGCTCTCAATAACCTAGATCAATAAATTCAAGGTTTCCAAAAACTATCAAAGAGGCGCCTCAAATTCCATTAAACGTGAAATGGGACTATGAACAAGGCAGTGGTAGAGCAATGGAATTTTTCAATCACTTTGTTCTATGTTCACCCAAATATTTATCGTTTTCTCATTCTCCAGAAAGGTATCAAGGAAAACTGCACCTTTTTTGGAAACCCTTGCTAGAATATGGCAACAAAATCCATTTTTTTTCTCATCGATCCAGTGTGAAGGACACCCTTTTGAGGTTAGGTATTGATTTGCATATGCAAGAAAATCCTAGAGAAGTTAAGAACTATGAGGAAATCATGTTTTATGGGTGGAAGTGTTGAAAGAAGAGCAGTATTGAGGAAGAGTGTTATCCCGAATAGTGGAAAACTTGTGAAGTCCGAGTTTGGAGTAAATCTTGAACTGTGATTTGAAGTTGAGAAGTTTTTGTGGACCAGACATAAGATGGAGCTGATAAATTAGACAATAATGAAATCTATTCAAGTATTTTTAGAAAAATTATAAATTGAGCTCCTGAAAACCCTTTTATCAAAAACTCTAGGAAGCTCTTGAAGGGCATTTATCTTCCATTTTTTAAGGCCCATGCTTGAACCACAGTGAGACCCATTTCTGCACCCCTCCTTGGCATTGTCTTCACTCTATTCCTGGTGGAATCCTCCACACTTTGTTCCATTAATCAGCACAAATTCCACCCATTAACATATAATTCCTTGCCATCCACTAGAAAGTGATATCTATTATGTCCCAAGAAGCTCATTCTTGGTTTTGAAAACGGAATAATGTAAACATCCCCAAAATTCAACTACATCGACTCATAATTTAAGGTTTCCCTTTGGACTCCTTTATTCGGGTTCACTTCTCTCCTTTCAGCAATCTTCCCAAATCCCCTCCTGTGATGGATTATGTGGCTTCAACACCCCTTGCAACAAATGAGGGTTCAATGCATGGATCAAAATTCAAGCCGTCACAGCCCGTCAAAGGTTGACGGGCTCCTAGACCGTCTGTGAAGTGACAATTAAAATTTGCCCGTCATTTAAAATGTGATTTTTTATTTTTTCCATTTTAATAAAAAAAGGAATATTTAAATTAAACGTCATTAAAACGGCTTGGTTAAAAATTGGCCTTCAATTATTTTAGTCTTGTCTTACTTCATAGATGTACTACGTAGCACCATAGACAACATCAAATCCTTGATTTAAAAGTGAAGACTTATATACGGCTCAAGTGCATTGATGGTTATCTACTTATTGATGGTTATAACATGAACTACAACATGGTTCAACTGGATTCGTACTACGAAGAATGGCATGGTTCAACTCCCTTTTAATGAGCCATCAACGAACATTACAATCTAATGGGATCAAGAAGCCCTGTGGAGAGTCGAACTCTCAGAGACTTTAGGGTTCATTAGGTAAAGGGACGTCAACGAATAAATTAAATAGCAGCGAATGAACAGATCCGTTTGGTTATTATTATCAAATGGAATCAGATAGTGGCATTTATATTAATGGTGGCACCGGCTTTGATTTTCATGAAGGCTGCTCTAAAATGAACATAAAAGTTTCATGATAAGAAAATTATTATAATTTAAATATTCGTAATCATAATTTAAATTATTATATAAGGAGATGCGTAAATAGGAGGCAGTGAGATGTTCAACTGCAACATTAAATATTTCACAACATATTAATATTAAACCTGAAGCTCCTTTGCCGACGGGTTTTCAGAACACCGGCAAGAATTAAAAAAGAAAATCATCAGTGAAATCCTCGATTGATTAGAAGCAGGCCGTGCGAATACAAATGCACTACTGAATAATCGTTCAAGCTTTAATTAATAAAAGTTGTGAGTGCTTTTCATAAGATTATGAGTGTGAAACTAGGTTAAGTGCAAGTGCCTTTTCTTGAATTGTGCTTGAACTATGGGGTTTACTGGGTAATTCTCTGGTGATAGGTACACTGGGTAAGCTCGGTTAGTCCACGCTGGATTGGTCCTTTAATGAGTACTTCTACCAAAACTGGTGCTTCCGTGGGATTAAATTCAACCATATTTCACATCATATTATTTAAACCTAAAGCTCCTTTGCTGGCGGGTTTTCAAAACATGAGCAAGATCTCCTATGCCATTATGCCCAAGGTATTCGATCTCTTGGAAAAAATGATCCATAGCAGTGGTGGTCAAGTTCAATGTCTGGTCCTTCACTTTCAACCCCTTCAATGCACACATATGGTTGTGTAAGTAGGTCGCCTTCTGGGACGGGGAGGATTTGTTGCTGCTGCCACAGATTGTAGAGGCCTTCAATACATTGCCCTTGATAGGTAGGCATTGGCCAGTTACTAGTCCGCAAATACATGGAGTTGACAAGCCTTGCAGACAAGGTTCTTCTTAACATGTTCATAGAGCTGGAGCGAAAATTTACAGTAATCAGGTTCTCAAATTTATTCCCCATATTTCCCTTTAGGTCCATATTTTGAAACACCCATAACATTCCCCATATCAGCGTTTCATATTTAAATATAGACTAATGAATTAGAACAACTACATCTAACAATTGTAATGATTAACATTGTTGTTGATAAACAGGCCCCAAATTTGTACTAATTAATAGTTCAAAAATATTTCATCCTTATCGTACCCATGCAATATGGATATAAATCCTTCTTGTGGGAATATTTTGGAACTGTAGCTCAAATGTGTTCTTAAAGAACCTATCAATGTACATATGCTTGGCCTATGAAACTTTGTTTTGTATGATTTATGTCTTCCTTATAAACTATGTTTTCCATTGCCGTGGAGAACTTAGGATCTAAAGAACTAAGGGCTTGTAATAGTGGATCAAATTCTTAGATAGACAATGATGCCCAGCTAGGATCATTTGCAAAATAGTGATCGTTCTCATTCAAATTCCATTTTAACCAATTGTCATGTAAAAGGAAACGGTTCTCTGGGGCAGAGCATTCACTTTTGGGTAATTATGTTTGTTTGGGTTGAAATATGGAATTTGATTTCTTTGAATTTTTTTTGGGACAAGTCTTTTGAAAGAGGAATATGCCCAACATAAATTAGTATAACTGTGTAACTCTTGGATGTATGAGTGAATTACATGTAGCCCTATAATTTGTGGATATATGAGACATACTATTTAAAGCATTTAAATTCATATTGGAATAAATATGAGTCACTGGATGATTAAAGGTAAAACATTTGGGCTTAGTTATAGGAAATACTGGAATTTTTAAACAAAAAGTGTAGAGTTTAGGGAAGTGGTTGAAGGCTGATAGTATTACAATTTTTTCAGCATTTAGCTCCCATCAACCCTAATGAATTTTGAAAGTTTTTGGGATATAAATTAGCTGAACAATCCAAACACGAGGAATCCTAAGCTTGGACCTACCTACCAAAAGCGTCTAATCAGCATCGACCTTTCCATTCCACTGCACAGCCATCAATTCTGTATTTTGTTCATCCCCCTACTGGATGAATTTAAAGTTGACAGCTACCCACAGTCTTGGGTCTTTTGATTGTTGGATTGTTAGAATTGCCTTAGGAATGAAAGGCCCTTAAGTTAGTGGATATGATTGATTTGGATGGCACTTAAACCATTTGTCTTTGACTTTCTATGCCATTACAGTATTAAATCTCACTTTGTTAGAATCACAAAACTAGTGTTTTTGAGTTATGCTAGTTTATACCGCATAATAATTTTGTATGATTGTTTTTTGTGCTAATTGAAATGCAAAACAAAAGTTTTAACACCTTTTTTTAATTGAAATGTGTAATTAATTTATTATTGTCATTTGAAAGGTGAGTTATTTTGGAAGCCCTTCATCCTTGAAGGGCAACATGAATATATAACCATCTATTTGAAATTAAGACCAGCCCTTCAAATTTGATCCCTGGTTCCATCCATGAGTCCCAAATGGAAAGGGACAAGAATATCCTCAATGACCGGAGGTGGCTCGACATTTTGAACATGATCCATTATTTCCATCAATCCTTTTTGTTTTGTTCAATGAAGATATTTGGTCATTATGTAAATGGAAAGGTGTTGTTTTGTGTGCCTACATGATTAAGTCATTGTTTTGTGTTTTTTGGTTTTTTTTTTGTTTTTTACTATGTTTTTTTATAATTATATAACATTATTATATACTAGCATTTGCATCAAGAGGTGCAAAAAAATGCTGAGAGGGTAAAAATATTGTGTCTTTCCGCAAGCCAACCTTTGTGACTTACCTTGCGAGACTGGAATTTAATACTGAGTATTGAAATTTTAGGTAAATTTTATCTTTGGATTTATTGATTTTTGTAATAATTTTTAACTTGTTTTACAACCCTTGTTTTTTTATTGCGATTTTTGGATTTTACAACTCGTCATTTTTAGGAGCTATCTAATTTTTGAATGTATATAATTTCTTGATTTCAAGAATTGGAAATTGGAAATTAAGAAATCGAGAAAGTAGAATGGGGAATTCCGACTGTATATACTTTCATGAAGTGGAAGTACCAATTTGCGAGTATCGCAGAAGTTTGTTTGTAGAATATTTACTTCACGATTTTACTTAATAATTTTCTCTGCTTTTCGAGTTTGCGATTTACGATATTGCGGATCTCGGAAATGGGAAACAAACTTAATTTTTCAACTCAATGTTTGTTTCCCGATCTCGGGATATCGATTTCGCAAATCGAAAGTCTAAATGTTTTCAAAATTTATATTTTATGGTGTTTGTTTGATCTTGTCCATTGTTCCATAAGAAATTTACAGTCAAGATTAGTTTGGCCATTTTAGTTGGATTTTTAAAGAATCGAACTTAGGATTTTTCACTCTGGCGAGGATTTTTTACTGTTCGTTTCCTCTCTGTCCCAGCGCGTAGACTCTTGATTTTGACCTGTAAGTTTTCACTTTCTGACCGTTTTTTCTAGTAAATTTAAACTTTCGTCGTTTTTAGACATGTTGCTAATATTCAATCAGAGAAGGTATCTACTACGACCAGGAATAGCAGATCTAAAATGGCTCTTGAAGAGTAGAAAATCAAAGACCCCAATGTTGGTGTTTTCACTGACACGAGTGGGTATGTGTCTGACTCCTCATATGTGGACTGGTCTAGAATTTATGTTATTTTTGATAGTGATGATTTTTCCTCTGTTAGTCATGGCAAAGCTTTCTACGTGCGCATACGCAATTCTCAACTTCATTGCGTTGCAGCGAGACCTCCTTTTATGCCTTACACAGACCCTGTTAAGTGGGAATTGGACCACGTCGACCTTAACCAATGAATGTTTAATGATACTAAGAATGTCTCTATTGCTTCGTTTCATCCAGATGTGTTTGTTAGGGCTTATTGTTTGCAAACTCCCAAGCAGCTTTTCTCGGTGAATTTTGTCGACGAAACCCTTACCAAAATGAATAACGAACAAGTGGTGAAATCTTGGCTAAATGACCCAACACTAGTGATTCCTGTTTCACTTTCAGCATATCCAGTTTCTTGGTTTAGAGAGCCTTTCTCGTTGTTGGCCACCATTTTTGCAGGTTATTTGTCTTACTCAACTGTTCCTTATTCAAAGCGATATGCGTCCCTATGGCGAACCATGTTTTTCTTACAGGTGATTCCTTCAACTGGGCGCAAATTCTGTTTTGCAATTTGCGGGAGGAAATTGAAAAATATCAGAGAACCTCGGCCAACTGGAAACCATCTTTCTACATGTCAAGGTTCGTTATGGATGCATTCTATGTGTGTTCTTGTTTCCCAGAGATGAATTGGAATTGGAGCGAGAAATGTCCATCTGTTCATATATATTGCGCTGGTATGTGGGACGACAATTTCATACCTCATGTCTATGAGCTCTGTGACCTGTTTCTCGGGTCAATGTACTACAAAATTTTTAAAGTCGATGCTCCTGCATTCTCTCAAAAACCTAGGGAAATCATTTCACTGTATGGCGACTGGTATGTAGGACAATATTTCTCTTACATAAGGATTTGGGGCAGCAATATAGTGCACTTGCTTTCAAGAATAGTTCCAGATCGAATGGTGCTTCAAGAATTTTCCTATCAAACTGTGATTAATGGTGCTTTCTCCAAGTTTACCAAACATAAGAAGAAGGCTTGGGCCAAATTTCCTGTGAATCTTGGCAATCTTATGGTACCAAATCCTATTCATGCATCCTTGTTGGGAAAATAGATTTCTTTTATGTGTTTGGGGGAGGGACCGAAAAGAATGCATGACCCAGTGGCATATTTGGATAATATATTTGCTCATGAGCATGTCAAATTTCAATACATTCATCAAAATGAGCCCGACGATTCCATGTTCCGAGCAATAATCACTTTTCAGCAGGCGATTGATAAAATCACTGATCCATTGATACAGTCTCATCTGTATATGTTTCAAAAGCATCTTAAGAGAAGAAATCTACGAGAAAGAGAATATAAATTCGAAATAAAAGAAGATCTTGAGAAGCAAAAGAGAGAAGAAGAAGCGAGAGAACATGTAGCAAGGTCTACTGCTGCTATTGCTTCTCAACCTAAGAACAAGGGGAAAGGTGCTCTTGAAGGCCCATCGAGCCCCTCTCTTACAACAATCGAAGATATGTCGGAGAAAGGGGTAGGACTCAAAATAAATTTTGAAAAAGTTGGGTCTCAACTGCAAATTGAGACAGAGTTAACTAAACTAAATTCTAAAAGACAAAAGATTGTAGCATTTTTTGAACAGGCTCAACTGCTAGAAGCATGGACAAAAGAAAAGCCCATTTCTTTGATCTCAATTCACAAGAAAGAGGAGAAGCTTGTTCAAGAATGTCTGATCCCAAATACACCTATGCAAGAACCTTCTACAAAAGGTAATTTGTTTATCGTCAGCTAAGATTGAGAATCATGATACAAATGTGGAAGAAGGCGCTGAGGCTATTATGATTACAGTTGTGTCATCTATCCCCACTATCCAAAGGTTTTCCAGTATGTTAGGTACATCATCTTTCCAGCATTGTTTTCCCAAGGTAAATTTTTCATAAATAATGTCAGCTAATATTAGCATGTGCACTAGTTCAATTGAATCACCTATTCATAGTTCTCGTTCTTCCTTTTCATCAACTCAGCCTATCACTACATCTCCAGTTTCCTATATTTTTCAGGACGACATTCCTTTTGTTTGTATGACTTTTCCTCAAAAGGAGGATTTTCCTATATATGATTCTTTTACATCACTGACTTTTACCTATGTCTCTTCTTGTATGAATATTCTCCCTCTTAGCATAGACATTCCTTTAAATCAAACCCAAACTGATCCTTTGGTTACCATCCACCAGCAAAGCATTTCATCTTCTAAAGTTATCGCAGATTTTGGAGAAGATGCAGTGGTATCCTTTGGAAAATATTATTGGATTAAAAAGGAAAAAACTGTGGTTAAAAGGGGAGCCAAGAGAGCCGGAGAAAGTTCAGCCAAAAATGTGCCTGCCATTGGGGAGGTCATATGGAAGGAAGACACAAGTGATATGCAGCAAGGGGCTATGGAGACAACAGCTACCATGGGAGTTTTTGCTACAGCTAATTTTCAATCTGTTTCACAATTAAGTTTGGCTCTTGGTGAAAAATAGAAGGAATTGGAGAAGGCCAAACGGGAGTTAGCAGAAACACAACAGATTGGGAAATTGAAACAAGAAGATGAAGACAAAATAAAGAAATGGAAAAAGAAAGCTGAAGAAGCCAAGCAGCAGCTTCAGAATGCAGAGATTGTGAATCAGCAACAAGCATAACAATTTGTTCTTGTCAATCAAGAACTGAAAGATATCCATTTAGCCTCAAAAGGATACTCTTTTGTCGATGTGAGACCTGAGGATTTTAAACAGGTACTCTGTTAAATACAGGAAGAATTTCGACAGGATATGATAGATTTGTATAGTTGTTTTGATGAGATGTAATGCATGTATGAGAAGTTTATCAAGCATTCTAAAACTGTTGAGGGTCACCATCATCGGATGAGAGCAGCATCCACTGCTTTAGAGCAAGTAAGAGGTTTGAAAAAGCATATTAAGGAAAGACCTGATGGCTTGTGAATTTTAGACAAGTTAGAACTGAAAACAACTGAATTTTCCATTGAGACATAGGAGGCTATGTGCGATTCAATTGAATTTGTAGTCAATCCAAGACAAAAGGTTTGTGAAAACACATGGTATGCTTCAAATAATTTGCTAACCTATTTGAGTTTACCTGTTTTGGAACCTCTCAATGAGGCACTTTGTCCTAAAGTTCATTTGGAAGAAGTGCAAAAGTAGTTTGATGATTCCATAAAGTTAATCCAACAAATTATTCAGTTAATAGTGCAAGAGATCGAGAAATGGATAGAAGCTCCCCATGCCTCGATATCTCGGATAAAGTAGTTCATCAAAGAATGGAAAAAAATCAGAAGGGAGGAAATTTCCTCCCAAATTTGCAAGAACGAAATTCAGTTGAGGAATGTTCATTTTTAGGAAGTTGATGACATTCTGGATTTATTTTCCAAATGGTGTCCTACCCTTGAGCAAAGCTAGAAACTATTTATTTCTGTAATTGCACGTGTTGGTAATATTTGCAAATATTTACATATACAGTTGTGCTGGGGAAAGAAATTTCTATCGCGAATTTGCACTTATTGTGTAAGTGCAAGAAACAAAGTTTTTGCAATTTGTGTATCTTTAACACTTATTTGCTAAGTTGGTCTAAATTAAGTTGAGAGAAGTAATTTTGATTTGCATGTGTGTACATTAATTCTTTGTTTTATTTCATTTGTTATATTTTGTAATAGTTCTATCTTGAAATTATTAGTTATATTGTTTAGGAGTGAGTTTATGCTCAAAGCAATTTTAACTTTGCAACTTGTTTAGGAATATGTTAATGAAATACACTTAGCTTTCAGGGGATTGTCATCTAATTTGCCGTCTTCGCAAGACAATTCGGTGTTTCCCATTTTCTATTTTTTATTTTCGCTTTTCGGGTATCGGAAATCGCAAATTCCATTGTTTGTTAACGTTATTTGGGGTATCCCCGATTTCCGATATTTCGGATATCCGAAATGGGATACTCAAGATTTTGTTGAAATAATTTGTTGTCTTCATGATTTTTTATTTCAGAGATATCACAAAATACGAAAAAAATTGGATATCGGAAATATGACAAAATATTTTTGTGATATTTTCTGATTTTTTGTCTTATTCCCCGATTTCTTATTTTCAACATTTCAAATATGTGATTTCAAGGTATTAGAAACTGGAAATTTAAATTTTGTTAAGGTTATTTACGGTATGCCCGATATTGTACAATTTTTCAGAGAGTGTAAAAATATTGTGTCTTTACGCAACCGAACCTTTGTCTTTTGGATATTCGAAACCAGACATTAAGGTTTTTGTTGAAATAATTTCCTACATTTGCGATTTTCGATTTTGAATATTTCAGATATTACAAAGTGGAAACATGGGTTTTTTATTTGTAATGTTTATTGATTTCTTGGATTTCCGATGTTTTGGATTTAATTATTGTGAATTGTAAATCGTTGATAGCGCTAATAACCATAAGAAAAACTGGGATTTCTAGTTGTCGATATCCGATTTCGGAAATTTGGTCTCGTGTTTCAGAAATCGGGAATAAATATTATAAAATAAAAATAATCATAATATATATAATGTGATTTAAATTCGTTTATATATATTGGAAATTATATGATTTAATTTTATTTGCAGAAATGAGTTAGAAAGGGATATAAAATATAATATTTGTAAAGAATTATAAATTTTAATGTATATAGTAAATTTTTAAGAAACAAATTTATGAGGTTTATAGATTGAATAATAACAATTATTTCTATTAATAAATATGAAGTTTAACCGTGGATGTGAATGATGAGAGTCAAATTAGCAAGCAGGGAACGGACAGGTATATTGTTCCAGATTGATGTTGTACTTGTTTGTGTCATCTATCCTGCACTCATTACGCATTAATGAAGCTAGTGGAGTTTAATGCTGGGATTGTAGTTGATTCAGTAATGATGTCTATCATGAAGAGTTTCGATTACTGAGTCTGCACTCATTACGCATTAATGAACCGAGTGGATTTTTAATGTTGGGATTGCAGTTGATTCAGTAGTGATTTCTATCATGAAGAGTTTCAATTACTGAGTTTAGATACAACACAGTTATGATTAAAATTTCTGGTTATATATTCGATTTAAAGTTGGGATTACAATTGTTGAAGACGGCATTAATTAATTAGTCGTTGTCGATGAAGCTCTGTTAGCACATATCAGCTTCAATGGAGGACACTGTCGCTACTGAGGTAAGGGATGATTTGACGCATAGGTCATTTCGTTATGTACTTATAGTACATTTTCGCTTGGACAGTAAGTGGAAGTGGTACGACAATATTTTTTCCCCATTAATGGCCTCCTATTGGTTTTAGCATGGTGATGAATCTTTCTCCCTAATTGTGCTCAGCTATTTCTTGCCTAACTGATTGGGTCTTTGGCAATTTTTGTTCTTCCCTGATTTTGTTGCAGAACCGTTATGTCCGCCTTTCCTCCGTTTTGTTTTGCATCTGAACCATCATACTATGTCCAAGTAGCGTGCCATGTCTCGTCATGTTGGAAGTGGTCACAGTCGTACACAACGAGGGGCGCATGTGGCAAAAGTAGATGGTTACAACAATGTTATTTCTTTGCAAGTTCGGTCCATAATAGATGACTGGGAAAGGAGGCTAGTAAACGAGAATCTTGCTCGCGGTATTGATGGGGTAAGCCTGAATCACTATTGGATCGTAAAAAACATGATGGGGTCCCTCATGGAGGAAATGCTAGGGAGATGGAATAATAGTAAGTTGAAAATTTCAGAGGCTACGTCGAAAATGCTGGACTTAGATATGGTTATCATGGAGAGAGATATCATGGGCATGTAGAAAAAATTAGCTCTGGGAGTTGACTCGTTGGGTTATGGAGGTAGTGGCAATGTGTCTATGGCTCCAGAAATGAATGTCGACGCGGCTCCTATGATACCCACTGTATCTACAGTGCCTATTACAATTAGAGAACTTTTCAAAGCAGGTCTTGAATCTGATGCTTATGTGGGGAAAGCACATGTTTCTGTGGGAAAAGCGAATCCTTCTATGGGGAAACCGGATGCCTCTGTAGGGAAAGAGGTTGGTCTACCATCTTCAGACGAGGAAGGCTTTGGTCCTTGTCCTATGGTTGAGGAAATGCAGGAGACGCAGGATCCGACTGTCACAACCAGCGGTGCTAACTCAGGAGCTTGTTTCTGTTTCTTTTTTTTCTATTTTGGTTCCTTTTGTTTACTTCTAAGTTTATGTTGTTTTTTAGTTTTCAAGGTCTCTTTGTAAACATTTGTTGATAGTAATTTTGTACATATCCCCCCATATATCGCATGGGTTATTGTGGCTCTTTTGAATATGTCTGTAATTTTATTTAAATTTTACTTAGGCAACATTGTTCATTATCTGTATGGTTTTTATGTTCGGTACACTTCAACTATAGATTTTTTTGCTTTTAACAGATTAGAGTGGCTGTTAGAGCACTATTTTCACTTGATCATATTTCTCGATTTTCTGTAATATTTTGTATAGTTGATTAATAGCAATGCAGACTTACAAAAAGAATTAATATGAAGTTTAAATACCTAATCTTAATAAAGATAAAGTTAAAGATCTAATATACGTGAATAGCTTGATTTTGGTATATGAAATTTATTTAAATATCCAATGACAATTATTTATGTTAATAAATATCAAGTTTGAAGATGATCCGAGATCAAGATTTGTGAAAGTGGAAAATGTGAATTGTATTTGAACACATAATATTTGTGTATATGTCAGAAAATGTGAAATCGGGACATAATATATTCGTTATTTTCACACGTTTCTGAACTTTATCGGTTTACAAACTTTCAATTTTGGAAATTGTGGAACTTAGGTTTTTGTTTATTTAAAAAAACCAAACTTTCGAGATCAGAATTGTCGCAAATTGGAACATAGGGTGTATGTTGTTGGAAAACATAGGACATAGGATTTCAGAATCTGAATTGTCAAAAATTGGAAATTGGGCAATTCAAAATAGTAAAATGGAATTTGTGGGTATATGAAATTTCTGCTCTGGGACATAAGT